>JABACO010000019.1:5869267-6091767 GCA_013339895.1 Ephydatia muelleri | reverse complement strand
TGCTTGTGGGAGGCGTGTAGCTGAATTCTTCTCCCTCTGAAGAGCTACTGGTGCATATAATGATTTCACAGGGGTGGGGAGGAGAGAAAGAATGGCTATGGTCATTTAATGCCAAGAAACTATTTGTACTAGTGTGGTCAAAAATAAGCCAGGTGTGATTTCCTGAAGCCACACCCTCAAAGTTCCCGCAACACCATGCAAGGTTTTCTTCCTTAGGGTTTGAAGGAGGAAGAGGAGTGGATGAATTTGACGCTTTCAACAAAGAATCAAGTGATCATGTGGAACACTAGTTGAATTACATACATGAACACCATGAAACAACAGAATCTGGGTGCACACACATACACACACACACACACACACACGCAGCACACATACATACACATGCAGCACACATACATACACACATAGCACACAGACATAACACACATACACACACAGCACACATACATATACACACAGCACACACATACGCACACAGACAACACACACACACACACACACACACACACACACACACCACACACACACACCACACACACACACACACACACCTTTCATGGGAAACTGCATCCACAGCTGATGAGTCACCATGAAGTGCCAAACTTTGCTCCACAACAATCTGTTGCACCAACTTGTGAACTAGTTGGCTGTCCACAGGGAAACCAGTGTGTGCAAACCAGTGCAGCACTGCATTACTGTGGTGGTGTGCTGTGGCAATAATGAAGGCATTTACTAAGGGGCACAGCCCTACCACCCCAAGGCTAACAAGTGCACACATGCATTTTACACACACATAAACACACATACACACAAGTACACACACACACATAGATACATACAGACACATACACATGCATGCACACACACACACACACAAACACCCATACATCCACACACATACACAACACGCACAACACACACACACACACACACACACACACACACACACGTACTGCAAGCACACGTACTGCAAGCACACACGTACTGCAAGCACACACGTACTGCAAGCACACATACCAGTGCTGTGATCTGACTGGAGAAAACAGGTTGAGCAGGAATTGCTGCTGGCATCAGGCTCCATAGCAATGGTGGGGTCATTAGGTAGACTGACCTTTGCCATTACCTGGGTACACAGCTCCTGCTGTATCCTACAGCATGGGGTGTGGAAGAGGGGAAGAGAAAGATACCGTACGCTAACATTGAGGTGAGTACCTTTGAATTATCAACCAGTCATCCTGACCACACATATAGAGGTCGCAATTAGCCTAAGGACCTGACATTTCCCATCTCACCTCACATTCCATCCTGCCCGCATGCAATGTGAAGGGATCTGTCCAAGCACCATTAAACACACACACACATGCACGCACGCACACATGCACACACATACATACACATGCACGCACACACGCATGCATACACACAGACACGCATGCATGCACACACACACACACACACACACACGCACACACAGCACACACACACACACACACACACACACACACACACACACACACACCATTGCTGTGCCTGTGACATCACATGCTCGTTCAGACGCTGTTCCAACTCTTCCAATGAAACAGGTCCACTCTGGCGCACGGACGCCAACAGGCCAGGCATTTGCACTTGGAAGCAGTGCTCAGGGTCCAACTGCTCCAGCGGACCCATCTGTCCACATATGACAACTTCCTCCAATACCTGTGTACCACATGAAAAAGGAGAAAAACAGCACTATCACTTGGTTTGCATGTAACATGAGAATGGACTGCATGCAACATGAGAAACGAAGATGTACATGTAGGCCTTTAAAATACACACATGCTATGCACACAAGCATTGGCAACTGACCCTTAAGTGATAGGAATCAGAGGTTATCAATCAACAAGAACTAATTTCATTACCAACATGTAGGGGTCACTAGTTATGTCCTGCTTAAAAAACATTAAAAAAAAAAAAACAGTGAGATCATCAGCATGTGACTTGAGCTGGAGGGGCATGCAACATATGTACAAGGTCAGATAGCAAGATTCAGTACTGCACATCATAGCTACAGGTATGTCCAGTGGTGTAAATCATAGTCATATCCGGTACAGAGTGCAAGTTGTGGCATGCACAGCCCATTTGTGGCTGGGCACACAACACACCTCATCGTTAAGCTGGCTAGCTTCCATGATGGCTGGAGCTGAGTAACTCTGAGGTGACACCTTTTGGTTGACACCATGTTCATCCTATTGTTGGAGGAGAGGGAAGAGAAGAGGAAAGAGGAAAGAGGGGGAAGGGGAGACCAAGAGGGATAAGAAAGTGGGAGAGGGGGGGGAGGAGGAAAGCTGATAAGGCTCAATTCTCACACACAGTCTTTTAGGTCATAACCCTGTGACCACTATCTAATGACTTGGAATAGAATACATGGCAGTAAAATTGATCCCACTGAGAAATCATTAAACACTGACATGAAAAGCTCATGACATGAATAAACTGAACCCAAAAATCTCATCAAGTGCCCTAGATTTGTTATCCCATTAGCACACTAGGATGCATACCTTAATGGCAGTCCCATGATCACCCTCATGCCGTCAGAAAATGCAAAATGGAGAGGATTTATGATATTGTTGAGACCACACCCACCTTAAAAGCATCGCTACACACATGCCCAACGTCACATATGCACACACGCTCATGCATACACACATACGCACACACACACACACACACACACACACACACACACACATGCACAGGCATATAAACACAAACACGCTCACACACATAGGCATATAAGCACATGCAGTACAGGCATGTACGCATACACACACATGCACAGGCATATATTCACACACACACATGCACAGGCATATATGCACACATACACATGCACAGGCAGATGTATATGCACATGCACATATCACCCCGCCATGCACAATAGGTGGGAGACACATACCTTGCCCCCGAGTGACTGCAGTCCACCTGAGGGAATGTCTTCGTCAAATGGCTACACACAAATATGTCAGAAGACAAAACAACCTGGTTACTGAAATAGATATTGGGCAAACCTACTCCCTTGCTCATGCACACTAACATATATACACACACACATATACACACATACACACACATACACACTAACATACACACAGTGCCAATACACATACAAGGCACCAAGCCATCATTGAAGCAGCTTAGCAACATGTCAGACAAAATTGTGTAATGCATACCTGTTTCGGTGGTGTCATTGATTGCTCCTCACTGGTAGTGATGTTCACTAAGGGCAGATGCTGAGGAATTGTGTACAATTACCATGGTGACAACAGATATAAAACTCAAGAGAAGGTGTGGTCAAAATGGTATCCCAGAGTAGATTATCACACTTATATTCACCATCCATTCTGAATACTATTTTTACAACACTATGAAATTCCTCAATGCCTTGTTGCGTGTACTACACAACTTATTCTTGGAAACTCCCCCATACCTCAAATTGTGTAACTAGAATGCAGAGATCTGTTCTGACCCACATACAGACATGTGCACACACATATACACACACATGCACACACATGCACATGTATACACGTATCCCATGACGCATGCTACAAACAGCACACATATAAATAAAAAAAAAGGAAACAGTTTCCCTCCAAATAAAGTCATGCTTTAAAACTGTGCAGCAGGTCCTTACTGTGACCACCAGGTTCTTTGATGCAGAAGGCGCGGAATCCCCACCACCCCCAACCTGGGTACCCATCTCAGAGGAGTGGCCTATGGTAGTGGTGACGGCACAGCCGGGCTTCTCTGTTCCAGAGAGACATGTTTGCGTGGAGGCTTCAGAATCGTGTGGCCAGCGAGGACTCTCGTGGGAAGGGAAGGCCTGTGGTGTAAACAGTGGGATGGCTGCCGTCTGAGGAGGATGTATGCCACAAGGCGCCATTGTTGGAACAGGATGGGGAGCAACGAGAAGTTGTGGAGGTGGTGGTGGTGGTGGTGGTGGGATGGTTAGCTTGGTAGATTGAACGTATGGGGCAGGCCTGGTGGGTGGGGCAGCCATGGAGGCAGTCCCTCTCCTCGTCGTCACTCTGGCAGCATTGAGCTGTGCTGCTGGAATGGGGTTGTTTCGTAGGTGTGCGCGTATCTCTTCGCTGGGACGCTTGGCTTGGACTGCGCCTGTGTCGGGCTGTACAGCAAAGCCAACAAAGATTTCAGGACATAAACACGCAGTGAATACAACTTCCCCCTGATATATGCGTATGTACCCAGAAGATTTATTTTTAAAAGAATCACTGACTCTGCAAATATCAATGAGAAGGGGAGAAAATGAATTACTGGTCAATTTCAAAGTCACACAACAACAGCATTCCTAGATGCCAGAGATTCTAAAGATAAAAAAGGGTACAGCCTTATACATTTAGTTGAAACAACATCAAAGGTTTGTTGACATTCAAATACAAAAAAATTATGTTGGAGGGGAAGGGATGGGGGAGAGGGTGGGTGTTCTCACACACAAGAAAAAGTCCAGGGTGCAAATTGATGGATTCCAGGACAGAAGTTCCTGAATCCAGGGTGGTTACAAGGCTTTTCTACACTGGATACTTAATTCAAGGGTGGAAAGCCTTGAACTCACTGGGATTTTGTTTCAAAACAACTTGAATATTATTCGCCAAACCCAGCCTGGACATTTGTAACTTTTCCTTGTGACAATATTGAGAGAAGGGGAGGAACTATACATAGCGTCACTACAGAAAACACTGCTGGGTTGGCTTTTCTTTATCACCCTCATACTGCATTGTTTGACCAAGGGAAACAAGAACAGTACATCATGACCTTCACCTTCATTAGCACTTTAAAAGAATGGGAGGAGGAAGGAAGACCTTCTGGGGATTGTTGTGATCACAAGCATCATCAAAAAAAAGGTGTTAGCCTGTGAATTTGGGAGTAATTGTGGGAAGGAGCCACTTTGTCAGCCAAAAGAGTGCACAGACACCTACCAAGTAAAGGTAGATAACGCAATAACGATATTCACGATGGAAAAATGATAATCACACTAATTACTGAGCAAAGCTGTTTACTACTTCAGACAAAAATTATAAGTGTAAAAGGAATGGTACACAATAAGAATTACAACTGCAGGTGTCCAACCTTGACTAAAGTGTCCCCACACAAGCACCCACACACATACTCACACAACACATACACACAACACAAGCACACACATACATGTACTACACTCACACACATACTACATTCACACACATACACACACAACACACAATACTCACACTCTCACACACACACACACACACAGTATATCAGCCAGATTTTTCTATAAGTGAGTGAAGTAAAGTGTAAACATCCTTATTGATCAGTTAAAAAATGCAGGGAGGAGTGGAGAGAAGTAAAGGCATTTTAAACTACAAGTACAACAATAATAGAGCCTGGAATAAGATAAACAGCAAAGCAGGTACATGTATATATGGTGGACACTGACATGTCAACCATCAGCATGTTTACCTTTGGGAAAACATGAACCACAAACAAAAGAAACGAAAGAACAGGGTGGTGTGTGTGTGTGTGTGTGTATTGTGTGTGTGTGTATTGTGTGTGTGTGTGTATTGTGTGTGTGTGTATTGTGTGTGTGTGTATTGTGTGTGTGTGTATTGTGTGTGTGTGTGTGTGTGTGTGTGTGTGTGTGTGTGTGTGTGTGTGCGCGCGCGCACGTGCGTGCACGCGTGTACGTGCAATATGTAACAACAAACCTTTGGTTTCCCAGGTGGTTTGACTTTTCCTTTCCTAGACTCCTTTTCCTTCTTTATTTGACCCAATGGCCTGTGGACCAACACATCTTCAGTATCCTAATAAAGGGGAGGAAGAGTCACCACAACACTTTCAATTTCTCAATATCTCTGTCACAATCTTACACATGTACTAACTAAGCACAAACATGTAAGCAGTGCTACCCATATGAGCTGTGCTGCATGTGTGTGTGTGTGTGTATCAGCACACTACAGTAGTGTTACACAAATATTCACATTAGCATCACAAAATGTCAGACACATGCTTACTATGTCCAACAACTATACTTGGTACGCAAACACATGCATTTCTTACCTTCTCATTAGCCTCATGCATTTAATCACCCTTTTAAAGTTCTCTGCATGCACAAACACACATCTACATACACAAACACAACAACACACACCTCACCTTTTCCATATCCTTAACGTCAGAGACAACTGTGGTCATACTTTGGCTAAAGAATAGTAAAGTGCACTAGTAAGTTACTCACAGCACACTTAAATAGCAAGGTTGCTCAATGAAACAAAATGAAAATAATCCCAACCTATGACTGAAGTGCTTCCCAAGACCTGACCGTTGATGTTTCCTCTCCAGAAGTGCACTTTCGACCTCCAACTCATCGTGTGCTCTCTTTACCTCGTCAAGCACCCGCGTTGCCTTCACAACGACCTCCAGCTGCTCGATTGGCGGCAGGGTTCTCTCAACATGCTGTGAAGATACATACAATCATAGCAAGGTCAGCGGTTTTAAAATGATTATCATTGTAAAGAAAATCAATGAATACAGTTTTCAGCAGCTCCATCTTATCAGATGTCCACAAACATGTGACATTCACCCTTTTTCTCACACACAGCACACATATGGACATGTAGGAAATTGCATGGCTAACTTAATGCGGCGTTTCTTTTGCCTTTATTGGGACTAAAAAACTATCAACTTAATAAAATTGTATATCCACCCAGTAAGTGTAGCTCCAGATGATTGAAAACACACTGAAGTATTGTAACACAATAGCCCACTTGCTTTGGAAATTCCGCAATTGCCACAATTGAACCATTTTCAAAATATCATTTCTTAAAATGAACTCAACAATAGACAACAAACAGTATGACACATGAAAATAAATACAGAGTGATCCATTGTCAAGGCAACCATTACATTTTGACTCCAGTATACATCGACACAAGAATGTCACATGCAATACAGAAGGGGGAAAAAAACATACACACAAAAAAACACAACCTTGTAAAAAAAAAAATCAAGTAGGTATTAAGAAGAGATAGATAAGTCATCAGTGCAACTTTAGGAATTCGTTTCCAGAATAGTAGCTATCTCCTGTTCCATAAATGCCCAAGGTGTGGCACTACCCGCCACCAGGCACTTCAAGCCACTGGGGCAGTACACATCGCAAGACAATGTCGATTGGGTTCTGATGCTGTCACGTGAGCAGGCGAAACAGAACTTGTGCGACGGTTTCGACGGGCACTGAACAAATCGGGTGTCTTCTAGCGTTCTGTGACACACCATACATACCATCCCGAGGTCGTTGTGTCTCGGGCTGCTTTTCGGACTCCCGTGTCCCGGACTACCGGGACTGGTAGGCGCACCCGTACCGTTTAGGGGAGACATCCCGGGAGACTCTTCGGACTTGGGCGAGTCCACCGGATCGCTTCCACCATTATCCACCCGCCCTTCTCTTCGGGCTTCGCCGCCGTTCTCAAAAGCGTCCTCATTCGACGACTTTCGCTTTCGTACCAGGTTGTTCCTCAGGAACCCTCGTGTTGCGTTCAGCGTAGCTGGGGGGATGACCGGATGCTGAGGGTCCACATACGGGGTAGGCAACTCCTTCTTGACAGGGCCCCTGAAAAAGCGCACTTCCTCGGTGAGGAGCTCTCCAAGCATCCTCCACTCTTCCGACCCGTGCTCCTTCTCGTACTCCAGGTCCTTGTAGCCGTTAGACGACGCCCCCCTGAACCCCCCACCAATGCCGAGCCGCTCACGGAATTCACCGTACATCTGCCGCCCGGCCCCCGACGCACTCTGAAACACCGTTCCCGAACCGATGGGGTACTCGATGAACACTTTGAGCTCGTAATCCGAGCCCCTGCACACCGCATCGAAGGCAATGACGCGGCCCACGAGGGAGTGGTCCTTGCTGAATCGCACCCGGAACGGGGGGGTCTTGGCTAGCAAGTTGAGAGTGTCCTGGATCTGCGCGAAGCGCTGCGTCGTAGTATCCGGAGTTTGCATGCTCTCCATTTTGTGATGCACTGCGAAAGAGCCGACTGGCAGGGCCGGGCAAGCCTTGGGCACGGCAACGCTCACGGGAGTGACGCAGGCAAAGTTAGGTTGGGTGATGAAGTGTGGGGCCGTGGTGGGTGCGACCACATGGTGCATCTTGGCTTCGACGGGAGGCCTGGGTAGGACGGCGTAAGACGGACGTGGCCCAGCCGGGAGCGGAGGGCGGTTCATCCCCGCGTTGACAGCAGCAGGGATGACCATCACCTCCGCGGTACTGCTGGGGCTCACCAGCTGTTCGGGCTTCATTGGCGCACAAGGCGCGGGGGATTCGAACGAACGTCTGAGCTGACGAGCTTTGTCGATCACTTCGGCGATGCGATCGATACCCTCGTAATTGCAGCAGGCTCGGCACACCGGCTCGACGAAGTCGTACAGCATTGCCCACGGCCCCCTGGGAACCTCGCAAAGAAAGCACTTCTGCCTCCCCAGCGATTGAACGGGACCCGAAGACATTTCTAACAACATCAACACAACAAGAGATCTATTCCGCAACTAAAATTTCTACAGTGAATTTAGTGAAATATTTTGCTATCAGTTTTATACCTGCTGTCTACTGTGTGATTATAGTTGGTTGCGTAGGCGCTAAAAACTAAACACGCCTCCCGCACATGCCTGAAAAGGATGGAATCAAACATACCGGAAATATTCGAGGGACGAACGAAAATAATTGTATCCGTGTTCTTTTTGCACATAAACCATCTCACGGTTCTCACACACGTATCATGTACATAGATATTCAGAGCAAAAAAAAGGGGGGAAAAAAGAGTAAAAATGTGTAAATAAATGGCGACTTCATTTATCTCACTGTGGTATGACATAGCTTTCAGTGCTGTTAACTTTCTACACATACAGCTGTTGGCACTTGATATGTGCAACCCTTGAACAGTGATGATAATTGGAGAAAACTTACTGAATATTTGGTTGGGTGTTTATTCTTGTCAGCAGGCAGGCATTCCATTGATAGCCTTTGTTTTGGTACTACAGTCATTAACTGCTCCTGAGTTGTTTGCGTTGAGTCATCTGCCATTTTGATTAGCTTAGTACTTTCATGATCTCTCGTGGAACATGTTACACACGTGTCCTTTTTTTTGGCCATCTGAATGACATCATCACAAGCCTTGGTTAGCAACTAGGAGAGAGGGAGGTGAAAAAAAAGGTTAAGGTCAAAAGAGTCTTCCAATCACAACAGGATCAATGAATAGATAAGAATTGCTAGAAATAACATTGGATGGGAACAGGAAAGGAGGTGAGACGATATGACAACTTTTTAACCACCTAGTGGTTAATTTAAATGCTTACATTTAAAAAAAGGGGTGTGTGGGGGGTGGGAAGGGGGAGGGGAAAAACAAAACCTTTCCTTCATACACCCTTACAGCTTGCTTCAATACGTGTACATGTATCTCATTTCAGTACAGCTTTTCCTACAAGAGCAGGCTGTCCACATGATCAGGAACATGGAGCCAATACATAATAGTTACACACAAGATGTGATTTGTATGATAAATGCAACAACAAATAAAAGTGCCAGAGTATCATGTACTCCACACAATACAGCCTGTTTGGCTTTTGTCACCAGTTTATGCTAAGTGTGATGATAATATTTACTCCTAAAATTGTGTACTTGTAAGGTGACTCCTCAACCAAAAGGGGAAGCACTACATGTACTTTATGCACACATGGAACTAGATACACCACCCCCATATTTTTAAAAAAGGTGCTAAAACCACAAAGTACTAAAATGATCGTCACATGCATTTCTGGGTCAAGAATTACAAGTCTTCAACTCTTTGCATGTACACGGACCTTGGCGGAGTTGACAGTGCATGCCCGATGCAGATGCTCAAGCGTTTCTAGCCTCTTCAATACATCCATCGATTGCCCATGAATATGACCCTCCAGATCACAGTGGTTTTCACCAGTGCAGGTTCCCATTGCCCATGTCTGGCTGACGTGGCAATTGTTCTCAGCAGTATCTGCTTGAAGGTCTGCAACTGACGATGGCAGAACACCTCCAGCTACTACTCTCTGATGGGTAGTGGTGGTAGGTCCCCTGGCAGCCAGAGATGGTTGACCCTTGAAAAAGTACAGAAGGTAGGAAGGACAGTGATGCGTGAAGGTCAAAAAGGGCAAGTTCTAAACGTCATAAAAGGTTTATACAGCAACCATAAATAATCGCCCACAAGGGAATCAAACTGTGTTACAACAGACTTGGAGCACATATCTGTCTCAATCAAACGTATTACCTGCTTCCAGCATGAATGAATGCACACACTGCTGGAGGCCTGTTGAAGAGCCTCCCTAGACTGTAGCCACTTGGAGCATGTGTGATATGCCCTCACACCCTTGTGGTGCCTCCCCCCACCCCCTCCCCAATGAACCAGTGAAGGCTACTGCCAACTGACACTAGTTTTATCTTAGTTGGGCTCAGTATACAGCACTAAAAGATTGCTTTTTTGTATTATTATTTTCTTGTTCTTTTGGGGAAGTTGGGAGAAAAAAAAACATAGCAGAAAGCAGAGAACAACATACTGTTGGTTAAAAGATGTGTTGAAAGTCTAAACAACCAGAGACATAAACCATGTCAAGGGTAACCTGAACACAGAACTGAATATCAAAAGGGGTGGTTCTAGCCACAACAGCAATATCAAAATCAAGCTAAGCAATTGATCTACTGGATACCCCCAAATTTTTTTTTAAACATTACAAAAAAGGTCACTTATAATGCTCATCAGAACCATGCCACAAGATTAAATGTGTTGGACCACAGTTCCTAAAAAGGAAAATCAAGGGTATCCAGAAGTGAGAAATGCCCAATTTAAGTTGTACTACAAAATCAAATCAAACCACAGACATGTGTACTATGACCCCCAATGATGCAAACAGCCTTTAACTTAAACAACACATACCAACACATATGCACATACAGTCATACAGTACTCACAGCGCCTTACAAATAACATGGGACACACAATTCACAAACCACAACACATAACATGTGCACACACACACAGACGCACGCATGCACACACACACACACAGACACACTCACATACACACATACACACACATACACACACACATACACACACATACACACACACACATATACACACACATACACACACAACACACCACAGTGCATTATAGCTTTAAAGGTTCACCTGTCTACGCTCGGCAGCAATCACAATGCCTGTTAAACTTGCTGGCCTGCCACACCCTCCCTGCACCATAGGGTTTTGGTCACCAACAACATCCCTGGAGGCTTCACCCTGCGCAGCTAGGCATATCTTAGGATGTCCATCCTGATCAACAGATGAGATCGTTTCGGGTCGATTTACAATCACAGGTGTGATGACCACTTGATGGGCATTCTGTTCATGATACAACCTTTTAGAGGAGGGGGCAAGGGGGTAGAGTGAACATAGCTAAGAAAGCTAAGACACTCTAGAAGGTAAACATAATTGCATTCCATTTTGCTTCCAGCGCCCAAGATCCTATGACAGGCCCAATAGAGGCACATCCTAACCCTTTGATCACAAAAAAACAACGTGCATCAGTAGGTGTTGTTGTTGCGTGCTTGGGGTTGGCAAAGTTCCATGCAGGTAATTGCAGTGGCTTCTACCAATAACACTTCCTACAATTTGTGCACTATAAAGTTTAGACATACTTTTCTAACAACTTCTGTTTCCCAAGCTTGCAGTTCTCACCACTGGGCTCAGCCATGGATACCACAATACTGTCATCTGAAAGAAATAATAGCCAACAAAACATTAGCATTACCACTCGATCCCAAGCACTCCACCGGTCCCCAGGGTGAGGATGCAGGGTCATGTGTACACACATGAAAGGCACAACCAATGAACTCTGGCTGGTGCTGTACACACAACACACCTAATGCAGACAAGAATGCAAAAATACAATTACAAACATTTCTTCTAGTGATGAGCACAGCAATCTTTCAACTAATCAGGATAGCTCTAACACAAGTACAATACATGTACAACTAACTGCCACCCCTCCCCCTCCCTCTTCCCCCAGTGTACTGAGATGAGACTAACTACAATGGATTTCTACTCAGTCTGTCTACATTATTTACAATCAATACAGTGACCAAACTTTTCTTGACAAATGAAATACAACAACAAAACTAGGCTGTTGCAAAATCCCTCAGTGTAATGGCACAGAATACTGATAAACCCAACTAGTGGCTACAATTATATTCTGCACTCATCACCACATATCCATACATTAAATTTCAATTTAAGTGAAATGGAATTATAAATGTTATTTTTTGTTTTGTTTTGACTGACATATAGTAATTGGGATACATGTAGTGCCCTTTCATACCTTAAATAACACATCGAAAACAAGATCACAGCTTGTTTTATTTGTTGAGACACACACAGCCAACACATTAATGTCACGAGGTAGAATAGTTACTGTGAAGTCCATCTGTCTCCAAAATTAGTTTTATGTAGTAGGGTATGGCGAACAATCATTGACAACATAGCAGCACCAGTGATGAAACCTTATCTGTCTAATTGCCAACTAAATGTTGGATCGTCCCACGAGACCACTACACTGCTCCGTGGTGCGGATTTGCCCTAACACAGCTTAATGGGGTACTAGAGCAGCACGTGTACCTGATGTGTCCAATTGATGTGATGCACAATCTTGCGTTGTCCGCAGAACACCTTGTCGTAAACTCTGACGCTACGCAAAGATGATGAGAAATAACACACTTAGTCCTAGACTCTGTACAACAATGGGACATCTCACTGTGCACATACTCTAACTTTTGACTCCCAACCCCTCCCTCCCTTGCCCATGCAGTTTAACTTCACTTTCCCACACCTCAAGTTGGACACGTGTAAATGTGCATTCCTCTCAGTAAGCACATCCTCCCTCCCCGTTGCTCCCCTGTACAGCACTACCACCCTCTTACAGATCACACTGAATCGCGCTTCCTCCCACCATCACTATCAATATTATAAGACAATCAGGGGGAGTTACAACACAATACATACAATGACACAGCAAACACACTAAAGGAGGCATCTGCACACATCAATTACGCAATCAGAGACGTCAAATGGTTCATAAAATGTTTGCACTTACGGAAACTCTCAAGTGGTTTGCATGGACCTGCTTGCTGTTGCCTGTGTTGAAAGGCTGGAATGTAATTATGCTATTCTCTTAGGACAAAAACACTCTAAACACGCCAAATTGTTTAAGTATCTTTGAAGTAGCGATCCAAAGCATCAAAGGTCTTGTTGTAATAAATACAGAAGATTAATAACATGCAGGCAAGAAGCTGCTGTTATGCACAAAGTTCTTTCTGAACAGAAGTTGTATCTAACAAGGTTGGCATCCCCTGATTCTATAGTAGGCAATTATAATGTGGATCAAATATGACCCTTTCACCAGATTCCTACAGTTTCCCTCCTTTCCTTCATGCAGGGCTCCATTCCTGAGAATGCATCAAACTCACTTAGATCTTTAATGAGGAAAGCAATTTTTAGATTTCCAGTCAAAACAGGATGAAATTTAAAGGAAGCCCAAACTTACTCTGCAGACTCAGGAGCCTCTAGACAGCATATGAGAAATGGTGTCTTCTAAACTGGTCTCAAAACCAATATGTCTTAACTGCTTTTCTAAATTAACTGTATGCTAGTAACTGCTCTGGCAAAATTAGATTTCAACAACTGATGAATTTAACCACCACAGTTTGGATGGATTTAACTGCCTCAGTAAGCGCAAAGTTCTCACCATTCTCATCACCAAACAAATTGTGATTGGAGGATAACATAATCCACACAAGTTAATAACATTTATGAACTCACTGAGGTTGTTAAGACAAAACAAGGCCATGAAAGTCATTAACACTAACCTCTCCTGGATGCCAGAGGGAGTTTCTTGTCAGCAGAATAAGGTGAGCAAATCTCCCTGACCTTCTTGGAAGACAATCTGACAGTAGCAGGTACTGGTGGCGATGGATTGTCATCCATAGTAGTGGACCCATGGAGAGGGCTTGAGTTTGCCAATGGAGTGCTGCCGCCACGCTCACACCCTGCCCTGGGAGATGACTCGGCACTACTCGTGCCTCTGTCCTCTTGAGTAACTCCAGCTGGATGGATAGCAATGCTTAGGGGCAATTCCACTCTGTTCTTGGCACGTCTGCTGATTGGAGGGTTCATCCTTGAAGGGATGCTATTTACACCACTGGTTGCTTCCCCTCCATCCTGGATGGAGTCAGCATCTCCTAATGTAGACAAAATGCCACTATGAAATATTTGTCAGGGTTGTTCTGTTGGTGAACATTTTTGAGGCTAAGAAATGAAGTTGTTTTTGGTAGTAGAGATTTCCAGATACCACAACACACAAGACACACACACACACACACAACACACACATGCACACACACACATGCACACACACACATACACACATTGGAACACACAGCATTCTACAACTGAAATTAATGATCAAACAACAACTAGTCTACATGCAACAAATGATGGTACATCAAAACATAGCCTCAATGTATGAGATAAAAACAAAAAACAAAACAGTAATGAATTCTGGCTGACTAGTTGAAGAAGTTGATTCCATAAGGTTGTGGCAAACATATTTTTTTACCTTGTAAGTGACGTAGAGCTGCACCAGTGTAACCCAGTAGTTCTGATCCTGCTGCACTCATGGCATTCCTTTGTCATGGCATAGGTTGTCGTAACAACCACACACAAGTAAACAATACAGACATCAAGCTATTATCATAATTTAGTACGTTTCCACGGCAGCAATTGCGTCCAATGCACACACAAAAAGGGATATGCAATTGCTCATGCACAAATATAGCTGTATGTATGTGCAAAGTACATACATGCACCAAAGTACTGTGCAAAGGCATATCATGAATGCACACATAGCCGCAACATCATGGTGTTATTTTTAGTGCATAATGCGTAGTAGTACACACACACACACACACACACACACACACACACACACGCACACATGCACACACACACGCACGCACACATGCACACACACATGCACACACACATGCACACACACACACACACACACGCATGCACACACACTGTATGTTATGTATGATGATGGATGCACAGCAATGCAGTATTAAGTCTACAGTAAGTTACGTGCCTGCAATGGGAAATACATATGTGTAGCTGTTGTTTCGACATCACTAATCTCAAAGGGTAAGCTGAATGATATGTGCCTGATTTCCTTAAATGATCAGTCTTTTTTTTTTGTGTGAGCATAAGTGCACTATAAAATGTGTCTGTGGCATTCAATGCAAAAACATGCACAACAAACTTGGTCAGCAGGTGATTTGTGACAATAGAGCATCCATAATAAGCAAAGCCACTTTCATCCATTAAGTAAACCAATCTCATGGATGCTCCTGAACCAACTGACCAGTTCCCATACCACAATTAGATACCAATACTTTATTTGTCACTGAACCACAATAGTGTTGTGTTCCAATAACCGCTCAATCTTACCACAGAAAAAGCAAGCTTTCAGCTATACATAGGCTGGTGGGATGACAAATCAATGTGTGACAATTGTATGATCTGATCCTATCCTTGTATGTGGGACCAGCTTTGTGGCCGTCTGTGTTGTCAAGGGTAAATTAGTTCTCACAAGCGATACTAGACGTGTATGTTTGTCTATTAAGTGTGTATGTGTGTGCGTATTGTGTGCATGTGTGTGCAAACTTCATCAGGGGGTTCTGTCAGCTTGGGTTTTAGTTTTGTCTTAATTTTAATTTTTTTTAGTTTGTATTTTACAAAACAAACACGCAACCCTTTTGAGGAGCGCGCTAATTGAAATATACTTCCTTTTGCGATGGGTATGCAATTAAAACGCCGACTCTTTGGCGAGTAACATTACCGCTTACCTATTTGTTTTGACTTTGGTTCTATTCAATTAAGCAGCACTGCAGACTATGATGCAAGATGATGCTATCGTTGCTTGAATAATTAATTATATATATTTATGTTTGTTCGTAGAACCGTATTCACAGCTGTAATAGGCTAATATATTCGGAGAAGGACTGGGCCCCCCCCCCCCCCCAAAATAATAGGTCTCACGAGACGTTTGTATATCCACGTGTTTCGTTATTATGCAGCATAGCCGGGCGCTGGAGGAGCTGGGCCAAAAGGATGGAATAATTGATTGTGGTGGTGCAGAGCTGAATAAGCAGAAAGTGCAACATTCAGAAGACGGGAAGTAAGGCATCTCCCCGAGAAACTACTCCCACGGTGTCGATACACGTGGCATGTGGCCGGGCCTAGATGCTGCTACTTCTTCGTACAGGTGGCTGTTCGTTGCAGGTGGGAACGACATTCAAGTCTACAGCTATGCATCACAAGAGCTTGTGTGCACCTTGCGTCATCATGCCGCCAAGGTGACGGGGATAGCTGTCAGCCCGTTCCATAAGATGCAGGCGAGTCAGGAGTGCAGCTTTAGTGTCGATTATAATGTGAAAAGAAGTGGCTCCTCTTGTTTCGTTTTGGCCCCCAATTATATGTGTATGTTTTGGCAGCTTTTTACATCATCCATGGATGGTCACGTGGCAGTTTGGGACTACTCAGATGGTAGACTGTTGCGAGTGAGTTACCATCACACAAGTTACCTTGCTGGTGGCCGTTTTCATATTTTGCCCACTCAGTATATAGATTTTGGAGCTCCATTGCACAGGTTTGCGCTTTCCCCTGGAAAGATAGAACCTTTGGTATTCTGTTTGGTGACAAAAAGTAGGTTTGAGCTGCACTGTTTGTGCAATGCAATATGCACACCATTCTCCCCTCCTCCATCCACGTCACACGTATAGCTGATATTAGTGAACGTAAGTTAAATAATGTGGATTAAAATTAAAAAACTGGTCACTGCATGATTTCACCTTCAGCAAAGAATGTTATAGTGGGAATGCCAAGTCATTTGCTGACAGAAAGACAGCTGGGAACTACCACATTAGGTGACCACTTAGCGAGTGCTCAGCAATTCCTTCAGTTGGGCTCAGGGAAGAATCAATCAGATTTTGTGTTCACATATAATGTAAGTGGCTTGTCTTCGTTGGTTGTAGTAAGTGTCCAAGCAAGGTGCATTGTATGCTCATGTTCAGTTACATAATCTATTTTGTTCTGTATTTACCTTTCAAGGGAAAGTTCCTGGTATCTTATGTAAACAAAAGGGTTCTGATGTATAATCTGGAAATGGATGAAGCTTACAAGTAAGCAGTTGACATAGACACTGTTTTCTATTTTCATTATGTGGCAGTTTACTGAGCTGCACCCTACTGTTGGTCGTACTTATGTGATTACTAGGCATGTTTTAAAAGCTACTTTGATAGAAGGGGCACAAAGAAACACAGGGTGTGCTATTCCCAAACCTCATTCAATTTTAGAGCTTGTCGAAAGCACCCTTAGTACTTTAGAGTGAAACAATAGCATCACCAATAATGCTAGAATCTTTTTGTAAATGCAATCAGCTAAATCTAAATGTTACGTAAGTCCCATGTGTAGATCGGATGTGATCAGTTTATGCCCTGTTTTTTATGCAATGACTCTGTCATACTTCAATAATTGGCCTGTTGGCAAGGTGAAATGTAATACTAAATGAGTGCTTGGGTCAAATGTTCAGAGGTTAGTATGTGACATGGCATACAGTCTAAAGTCAGCATGTGGCAGGAAGTGCAAAGGTTCTTCCATGAATGGTATGGTGCTATCCATAGTGAATATGAATGTGGTGATGTTATGAGATTGAGTGTGATGAGTTGATTCAAATGAGATCGGTTGTGAATGTGAATGAGTTCGGTTGTGAATGTGAATGAGTTTTAGTCACTTCAGTTGCGCACTTAGTGCCATACATTTAGGTAGTCCTAAATAACTCATGGCCATGCGTATCTGAGTGTTGGTTGTATCTTATGCTGGTCTGCACAGCACTGTGTCATATTGCAACTTCCAAATTGTATGAAAAGAAATGTTTGTGCAGGAGTGGTCTATGATGATTGAACACTTCAAAGCCAGTTCTGCTGCTGAATTCATTTGATTGAGAACGAAGTCTTTATGTCTGAGACTGTTTGTATAGAGAGATATCTTTACCATCATCATGTATTGAGTGTTGATGTCCCATCCTGTGATACACAACTGTGTATGTACCAGCAGTTTGAGGTCATTAACACAGCATGCTGTCCAAATGGATGTATGCATCTCTTGTACATAGGGTATGTCATATTCCTATCTTTGTCATGCTGTCTCTTGCTTATACCTATGTCGCAGTGCATCATGTCTAGGTCTAGGTCATACTGCATCATATTTTATCTAGCTGCATTGTAGCTCTGCTTAATGTCTAATGTCCTGGGCTTTTCCTGCGGAGCATGTTTGTACACCACAGGGTACAGAAAACAAATTTCATGCGTTCTTCCATTTTAGCATTCTAATGGTCTGTTGTGCCACGTTTTGCGTGTCCTTATCTGTTTGGGCCAAAGTTTTGAAGGCCTTGCTCCTTACGCTGTTCTTATAGCAGCTTGTCACAGTGGAGGACAGGTACAGTGTTATGTACCGGTCCTCTACTGTAACGAGCTGCTATAAGAGCAGTGTAAGGAGTTAGGCCTTCAAAACTTTGGCCCAAACAGATGACACGCAAAACGGGGTACAACAACCAAACATTGCAAAATGGGCAGAACACATGAAACTTTGTTTTCTGTACCCTGTGTTGTACAAATGTTTTCCGTAGGGTACGCCCGGGACACTAGACATTAAGTCATTTCTCTACCTAGGTTGTACTAAATTATATTTCTACTTTGTAGTTATTTGCATCATATTTCTACCTTTTATCCTTCTTTGCTTGGTGGATTATTGATGTTACACTCCACGCCCTTTCAATCCCCGATGCTATTTAGATTGTGCTATTGTAAAAAAGAGGTGATCAGATGCTACACTGATTTTATGCTGTAGACTCTGGTTTTCTGATTTTCTGATTTTCATTGTCTTTCACCCCATCATAATTACTACCACCACCCACCTCAAAGGAGGTCTGATTACTTTGTTGGCATGGTTGTATAAGTGTATTTGCTAAGTGTGGTGTCACAAAGGATGTAGTGTCAGAATCAAGGTTACATCTGGATGCACCTGTGTTACGAAAAATCTTATTTGCTTATTTGTGTGTGAAAATGTGGTGGAAGTAGAAGGCACTTTTAAAGGACTGTAGCTCCCTGCTGTGGCATTGATTATTGCAGTAGATTGGTGTGTGCATTGATGAGGTGAGTAACTGTCCTCATTGTTTAAATGGCGTGGGTGATGTGCAGTGCCAATTACATGGATATTGCACTTGCTGACCACTCTACAAAGGATATATTTATAAGGTACACACAAACCTTACGCGGAAAATGATTATTAATCCTACTTTAATTTTACAAATTGTCTTTACCCTTAGGTATGTGAGGTTTTGACGTGTTACACAAAACCTGTATGCAGATAATTGAGTGGCAGTGTTATGGGGTGTGATGGCATGGCCGATGGTGTGAACACGTTTTAGTGGGTCATCTGGGTTTCGGCAACAGGGGTGGATACAGGAATCTTGTGAGGGGGTGTTCGGTATGAAATTAATTAGGAGGAAGGGGTAGGGTACTCCCTCCTGCTCAGCTAGGTGCCTGGTCTGGGGCTCTGCCTCATAATTGCTGTTTTAAAAGTTATGTGCATGTAATGAATACAGAATGGTATCTAAATAAGAAAGCAACTATCATGTTGTGTTTGACCTTTTGATGATGCATTTGTGTTATGGGTGCCATTATGCCTGAGTATGTGTGTGCATGGGTGTGGCCGTGTGTGTGTGTGTGTGTGTGTGTGTGTGTGTGTGTGTGTGTGTGTGTGTGTGTGTGTGTGTGTATGTGTGTGTTTCTTACATTCCCAGCAGTGTTAACTGTTGCCATGAGGATGCGTTTTGCTGTGCAGGTATGAAGTTGAATGTACAGTGACATCAGTGACCTCACACCCATCCCAAATGTGCATCGCCACCGGCAACCGCATTGGTCAAATTCACCTGTGGTATGTGTGGGCGGTGTGTGTTCATACAAGATACTGTGTGTGTGTGTGTGTGTGTGTGTGTGTGTGTGTGTGTGTGTGTGTGTGTGTGTGTGTGTGCACATGTGTATAGGAGAGCATATGTATGAATAATATATTTTGTTGCTTGTTTCAGGTATGAATTTGGCAAGAGCGAATCAGCTGTAGTTACTACAGTGTACCACTGGCATGCTCATGCTGTAGCAGATCTTCAGTTCACCACAGACGGTAATATACATATTAGCTTGTCAGTGCATGAGTGCATTCTCGTCTTTGGCCTTCCTTATGGGGGAATACTAGACCTATATCTTTACATATGCACACTCTCCTAATCCACATATGTTCATGATTATTGTTGATTCATTTTTTTTTTTCCATGTAAAGTCTTCTAAGAAAGCAACCATGGAATACATGTAGTGGTGTGTGAAAAACCAGGTCTAGAGGTAATCTGTGGTTGCAACAAGAAGGTTACTGGGCTTTGAACTTTGTAGATTTTATATGATAGGGATTTACTGATTAAGGCTGTATGTAAACAAGTGAACTACAGGAAATGGTATGCTCAGGTGTTTGTTTTGGGAGGCGCCATAAAGCCATAAGGAGTGTAAAAACTGTACACACAGGGCAAATAAATCCAATCATAGGGGGTTATACATGAGCTTGCTCAAGGTACAAATGACCTCCATTAAACAAAGTGATGACCCAAAGCGTAGCAAGCAGGATCTTATTACACGTAGATAAAGCAGTGCCAGTACAAATATGGGCTGCAACATGCATTGCTCGGCAGTCTGTGGTTTAGTCACAATCAGGACAGTGCTTCCAGCTATGGAAATAAACTAGGGAGTGATCAGATTCAACTGATATGGTTGTCACCTTCCCACAGGTACCTATTTACTCTCAGGAGGGGAAGAGTCGGTGCTAGTGCTCTGGCAACTTGCGACCAATCGGAAGTACTTCCGGCCACGTCTTGGTTCCCCAATCACTCGGGTCTCCTGCTCTCCTGGGGACCAGTACTTTACCGTGTGCCTCCAGAGCAATGGTAAGTGTAAGGGGGGGGGGGGGGGGGGGGGGGGACTTGGCATCTGATTGGGAGGGGTACTGCTGGCTATTGTGTACCATTTATTGCATTGGTGATTATGGTGTACTGGCTGAATGCTGTATGTGGGAGCATCTCTGACTAGTACAGTCTAAGCTACTTTAGCAGTCACGTCCCCATTGCCGTAATTTCTGAAAACGTTGTGATTTCATGCTACTCTGATCAGCATATGACATATACACTTGCTGTCTATGTATCCGTAATGTGGACAAAAAATTCTGTTTATTGAGTGATTGCTTTAGTCTGTAATGGTGAGGGCATCTGCTGTTATGGATGGGAATGTGAGGATCCTGCAGTAATAGCAGGTGTGCTTTGAAATCAGGTCTGGTGTAAGTTAGTTTTCAACCCCAATGAAGGTTACTGTGGGAGGGAATACTCAAGCACCATAGAGTAGCCACAAGGAACATGGCAAAGGGTGATGGTTGGCTGAGAGCCTATTAATTTTTAAGGCTGGGAGAGAGGGGGGGTGGAAGGGAGGGGGAGAGGAAGTGGAGGGGAATGGAAGGAGAGAGGGGGGGTGGAAGGGAGAGGGGGAATGTAAAGGATAGTGGGTAGAAGGGGAGGGGAATGTAAAGGATAGTGGGGGGAGGGAAGGGAGAGAGGGTGGGGTCCATTAGGCTCCCCAAGCTCATAAGGGGTGTTTATGTGCCCACCAACTCCCCAAGCATTAGATAACTCTAGAACTAGATAGCAAGCCAGTAGCTGGCCCAACCGACTACACGTTAAATGCGGCAAACACATAAACCTTCACGTCTAATTTAAAATTTGCTTTGATGTTTTGGTGCCTTGCATATTCCCTTTACAGCTGGTGACTTCGCACATGTAATAGTGCCACTGTAGTGAGCAACATAACTCAAGTGTGCGCTTTTTAAAATCTTTTTTTTTAAGGAAGGGGTGGGAGGGCAGGTATCCATGTTCCAGCTTATATTTATAATGGACTACTGTAGAGGACATGATATTGTAAAGCCATACTTGTAATGGGTAGTGATTTTCACCCCACCCATCACCCCATCACTCTTCTCTGTTGAGTGGTTTACAACAAGGGACAACATTTCATTTCAAGCTGATGTTAGACAACTGGTAGTTTATCACAAACTCCCTCCCCACTCCATCTCCCCATGTCCCTACACACACCTCACATGTCCATACCCTACCTGTCCCTACACACACCTCTTCATATCCTTACACACATTTCTCCATGTCCCTACACACACCTCACATGTCCATACCCTACCTGTCCCTACACACACCTCTTCATATCCTTACACACATCTCTCCATGTCCCTACACACACCTCCTATGTCCCTATACCTCTAGGATGAGGTTTATGGCAGCAATGATGCTGTTTGACTTCACAGATAGCCACACTGATGGGATTTGGGGAAAGTGTGATGAGCTAGAGATATGGGGTGTGTGGGGAGGATCATGGGGAATACAAAGCCACTGGAGCTATGGTTCAGATGTCATGGTTGATAAGATATCTACCCACACTTCCAATAGTTTACTAATTGGGGGCAATCTTGAATTTTTGGAGGAGGGGGAGAGGAGAATGTGGCTCTTACTAGTGGCTATGTGGGATCTGGGAAAGCGAAAACACTAGTTGTGTACAAGCTTTTATATGCAAAACAAAAACCAAACAAAAACACCAAATACTGTGCTAAATGTTGTGTGGAATGTGTGCCATCAACTGGGTGGGGCACATATTTCAATGAGCTTGTGACTTAGGTGGAAATATTTGAACTAAAAATCAATTGGAGTGTGGGTTTTTGTGTACCAGTTTTTGTGGTTTATTTATTTAGTATGAGTTGCATGTTTCAGAGCCAAATAGGGTGGGAGGGAATTTATTTTTAACAAACTCTGGTGGTGGGCAGATTCAGCACTAATATTATGCATTGCCATTTTAGAGTGTTCAGTATGTGGTCACATCAATGTTTAATATAGTACTGAATATTGGATAATAGTGGTTGCATTTCAGGGGCTTACCATTTCAATATTAGTGAGCGCAGTGCACAAACCAGGAGGATTTGGAGGTTGAGGTGGGGGGGGAAGAGCATGATTTATGCGTGTAAGACTCCTGTGTTTAAAGCCCTCACAATGCGAGGGGGAGGCAGTACTCTTTGCAACTGACAGCATGAGCTTGCTGTGTGTACATTAACTGTCTGAAGCAGGAGCACGTTATATACATATGTGGCACGGGACCTGTCCTCTTTTTGATATGTAATTTGATGTGTGGAATAATGTGCAATGAGTGTGCAATCACTTTTATGTAGTGATACGTGTGGTGTCTGGCTTGAATAACGACGTTCAATTCACACTTGGCGGACTGAGGAAGGCTTTCTTGCAAGACCCCAAAGCCCTTGGCATGAAAACCGGATTGGTCTACAATCCCCGTTTGAATACGATTGCCATGAATAGTACACCAGGCTTCATTCAGTTTTACAGCCCCAGTTCTGGTGGTGTTTTGCAGGAGGTATGTGTTGTGTGTGATAGGCAAATGGAAGGGGGGGGGGGGGGGTGAGGGGGTGTGACCCATCTTTGTAGTCCGTGTCTGTGTGTGTGTGTTCGGTGGTTACATTGTTAAGTCACGATCCCATGTCACCATATGTGTGGAAATCCCCAGGCACATTAATAGCACTACCGCCTAGTCATCTCTATGGTCTGCACTCTGGGGTTTTGTCTGGTTAGTGAGAATGTAATCAGACAGTCATTCCTTTGCGAATCCACTATAGCATGAAGACATGGTGGGTTGATGAATGCATACTTGAAAAAGCCTTGTGTGTACTAACATCGATGTGTTTGTTGCTCTTATGTTGTGCATCTTAGTTCACAACCTGCTGTCTTATATGTGTGGCCATCTCTAGCTTTATGTGATTCTTTGAGGATTTGGAAGAAGGAAAGGGAATTCTCATTACAGCATTGGGATCAGAGTGGGCCAGGAAGCTGGGTTGACGTGTTTTACGTAGAAGTCACCTCCGTTTTCATTGGTTGATTAGGGAGTGTTGCACTACCATTTGAACATGGCTTCCAAAATGACTATGATGGATGGTAATGCTGCTGTCCATGAATCTAATTAAACAGATGTACGCTGCATTTGAAATATACTAGGACCCTGGGTCCTACACTGCAACGCACCAATTCTTCAGTTAGTACTTTATTGGTCACTTCTAGCTACTATAGGTGCAAAAAAAAAATTCTGATACATTGTAAGACAGTATCCAACAGCTTATCAGATTTGAGCAGTGCATAACTGCAACTCAGTTGTGAAGTCTTATTAAGCAAGTTCTGAGCTCTTTATCCAATCTCATTGCACTGCCAATGCACCTGAGCGAATCAGGTTCACAGACGTGTGGGTAGAAGTGATGCTCCTTTTTGTGTAATTTTAATTTTTAAAATGGCTAGTTGATTGTGTTGGAACTGCATTCTGTCCGAGTTACGTAAATATCTGATATAATGGAATATGATGTTTGTGACTTTTAAAATGTCATCAAAATTAATGGAAAACCATTAAAATCGTTTTTTGGACAAAACCTGCAATCATTGTTTGCTTTGTTGGTCCTTCATGTTATGTGATGTCCTCATTACCTCAAGGCGAGATAAGTGACATCCAACTTTAGATATGACCAACTTGCAAAGATTCTGTGTAGGAAAAACTACAGTGCAACTAAGTTTTATCCAAGAAAAGTGAAGACCCATCTTATTCGAGTCAGCCTCATCTGAGGTTTACATTGTTATTAGATTTGGGAGTCATTAGTAGTGATCACATTCACCACAATGGTGCCTGTAAGGATTTACACTAGACATTTATAGGACAACCCTAGTGTGTTAGCCGGACCCCTATATATACACCTGTTCATTCCAATAGATCTCATCCAGATGGACCTGTATTTGCCTGTTTAGGACCATGCATTGTTCATAATTGTTGGTTCAAAGTTTTCCTCAGGGTTCTTTCAAGTAACATACACTTCAGTATTATGTGATTGGTCATACACAGTGATGTCTGATTGTTCGATTGTACATGATAGGGCATAATGTATCTGGGCAATGTACGGTGACTATTTTTTTTTTCCTTTCCAAAAAATGCAATCACAAATACCTACATGCTATGCACCTTCCACATGTACCACCACATGGACACACAAACACATTTATTCTAGCTTGATGTTGTTGGTCTGAACTATGTCTCTCGTCCCAATGAAGCACCATTGGTTCAGACCACAGTGGAACACATTGCCTTCTCGCCAGGTGATGGAAAGTGGATGACCACGGTGAGTTCTTAGTGTTTCCTCCCTTCCCAGTAGGTCCATTTTATTTTCTGTGTGATAGGTGTGTGTGTTTGTGTGTGTGTTTGTGTGTGTGTGTTTGTGTGTGTTTTTGTGTGTGTTTGTGTGTTTGTGTGTGTGTGTGTGTGTGTGTGTGTATGTGTGTGTGTGTGTGTGTGTGTGTGTGTGTGTGTGTCGAAATGTGATATGATCATTTCGCATTTAGTATGAAACGGACATAACTTGCTTGATCCCTGGATTTAATTATTAAATATGTATATACTTTGACTAATACTCTCACTAATATACCATTTTGAAACATACACATAAACTGTAGGATAGTGGTGTACTGGAATAGACTAAATGTGTACTAAAAAGAAACTGATTGTAGTTATATTGTACGGAAGATTTAGCTGTTAGTGTGTGAGGATGTTTTGTATTTCTCTTTTCCTCCTCTATTTTTTCCACTTCAATGCAGTGGTTGTTTGTAGTGTTTAAAGAAACAGGATTTTTGGCGTTCAGTTTTTGCATCGTGTCATAAATTATTATTTTTGGCTTGTTAGTTAATTTAAATGTTTTGGAGGGTTTGGCTCATCCAGTCTCTTGAAGAGAGGGAGTTGATTGTTGTGGTTAGACCCGGTGCTTATGTGGGTGGAGTTTTGTATTTGTTTATGGTGGCATCACTGCAGCCAGCCAGTCTACAAACACGTTTGTCTCTGTGGTCCTGTGGGGGCAAGTTTGTGGTTGAAAGAGAGGTTTTAGGGCTAGATACTGGGAAAACGTAAGTGCCAATCCTCACAGGTGCTGTATAGTTGACCTTAACCTGTAGGTAATTGAGCGTAGAACTAAATGTGGGTGAGGTCAATTTTAAAGAGTGGAAATCCAAAAGGTACTTTTCTAATCTTATGCTGCCATTACTCCTCTACATCCTCACTTCATGATGTGGCTGCTGCCCTTTCAGGTGGAGGCACGAGATGATGGCTGCACTGCCCCCGAGCTGAGACTAAAGATGTGGAGGTTCAATGAGCACTACCAGAGGTCAGATGATAGTCACATGATCTCCCTCCCCCCTCCTCAGTTTCTAACTGCCCTCTTCTCATCTGCAATTCGATGTGATGTGGTACCTTTTCTTTGCACAGCTACATTCTCTGTGCTTGTGTGGACCCACCTCACGACAAGCCTGTCACATCCCTGGCCTTCCAGCCACACCCCTGTGTGAGTGAGGAGTTCTCTCACATGTTGGTGTCCACCAGTCTGGACGGAAAGTTCAAGGTCTGGGTCCTCTTGGGAGGAGAGGACGAGGGGGAGGAGGCATGGGCATGCCGGTCTGTCGGCTACTACCACAGTCTGCCCTGTAGGGGGGCGCAGTTCAGTGCAGATGGTTCGCTACTTGCTGTCAACTATGGGAGGGTATGCTATACTCTTCTGAGATGAGTGGACGTTTAATAGAAATGATATTTATCTGGTTCCAGTGTATCACGCTGTGGAATCCCATTGCATCTGCTATCAAGACTGTATTGAATGGTGTCTTGCAGAAGGAGGAATTCAAGTAAGCTTCTTTTTTAATCTTTTTTTTTTTGCAAAGTGAAAGAGAATTACATGTACTAGCTGTTCTTTCTTATTTGGGCATGGTTGATACATACATATTGTTATGCATCAAGTAGTGTGTGTATGAAGTGGGTGAGGGTGTTTGTGGTATGTGACGTGTGCGTGTGTGTGTGTGTGTGTGTGGTGCATATGGTTATGCTTCTAAAATCAGTTTGAGTGAGGGGTGGGGGCAGTGCTGCAAAGAGAATTCACTAACACACCAGTGTCAAATTTAGTCCTGTGATATTGTGTTCCCCTACTTGAGATTGTCAAAATGTCTCTCGCAACTTGATGCTGTCTCAATACTTCGCACATTGTGTTTGTCAATGCAACATCTTTTCTGTAGCCTTCAACAGCTGCTTCACATGAAAAATACAATTTCAATGTTGGCATTTAGCCAGCTATTGTGATTGTGAAAGTAATTTATTTATTCTATACTAAACATTGTTGTTTGGGCAATCACTGGTAATAGGCAATTGTGAGAAGTGCTTTTAACTGAATGAATAATTTCTTTACATACTATTGACAAGACAAATTGTCTACTGGGAGTATGTTTTACATCAAAAACTATATCTGTGGCACTTATGGGATATGTGTGTGCATGGACACATTACTGTGGACTTGTTCTGTGTTGCATTGACTTAGTGGACTAATTCAAAGGAAGGTACGCGACTTTTGAAAGAATGGATTGGTGTTGCTCATAAATTGAACACTTGAATTGGGCATTAATTAGTTTTTGGTGTGGAAATGTTGCATTATCACAGACATGATATGCAGCTGGCCCAAATGTGGAAATTGGCATTCTAATTGTGCTTATGGAATTGGGTTTCAATGTTTTTCCAACTAAAGCTACACACAAGTAAATCCAATTAGCTGCTCAAGCAACATGCCTGCTGGCAAGAGGTTTGCTTTTGCTATCTCCATACCCACACCCACTGAACCCCTGTCCACATGATTGTAGTTATTAGCTATAACAAGTGAGCCGCCATTGTGAGGCCTAATATGACTAGTGGACAAATTGTGGCCAAAATTTGCTTTCATTTCGTGCTTTTCATTGCAACAAACATATTGTTGTTCTATTTGAGAAATGAAGGTTTTAGTATGGTGTGGTAACAAGTTAAGTTGTGAATGTTTAAAAGTAACAAGAGGAAAAGTAAAGTGTTATGTTTATTTGGATGATGCAGCTCTTAAGAGGGCAGAGAAGCATACATTTGTAAAAAGGATGTCTACTGTCTAAATGTCTCTCTCATCTCACACACATTTGAGTCATTTAGTAATGGATGGTCAACCTTCTAACCCTCCCCAGAATAGATGCTAATTTAATATCCAATGCTATTGGTGGACAAGGTTTTGTTACAATTCCTATCATACCCAGTAATGTACAAGGCACTTGCCAATGAAGTGGCGTATTGTTGTCATCAAATTTCAAATGGAGGAAAATTCAGTTGGGAGTTTGTTGTGCAACAAAGGGATATATATACCTGAAGCCCTTTATTTGTACAGACTCTGTTATGTCTGTCAAACAACTCTTGTGTGTCAAGTAGTTATGGCTGCAGTGCTCTACACTTGTCTCATTTAGCCCAGATTAATGACCTGATTCATATATATATGTATTAGTGCCAATGCATTGAGGAACAGGTGTGCAACTGACACTAGCTTTGTTGCTGTTTGCTGTAATGCAATTACATTTTTGTGCTGTGATTTTACAGATGTCACAGTTGCTATTTCCAAGGTTAGATTTGAATGTAGTGATTAAGGATTACAAAGTCAACTGCAGCTATATTTTCCACCTGTGTGGCTCAAGGTCTCATAGCCATCCGGTGCATCCTTGACTCTGCTAATTGTCTTTAATTTTGTCGCTACTGCAAGGAGCAGAGAGTGTGGTCATGAATGAGCTTTTCTTATATTGCACACAGTATTTATATACTGTAATGTATGAATGTTGCCATATCAACAATGATGACAACACCACCTAATATACTACTGGGACTAAGAGCAGCTTAGAGATATGCCAGACAGGAGGCACCCTCTTTTTTTTTTTTTTTCAAAATGCCAAACCAACCACCTATACTTCTATAGCAAGAGGTTTCTTCTAGCCAGTGGGGGAAGGGAAATTAAGAAATAAATAAATAATAAAAGTTTGCCTTTTATGGTGGCTACCATTGTTATTTCATAGACAGGTGACTCCATTCTTTTGAATAGATTGGGCAATCCTGTAACTCCTTCTATACACTAAATGCCCACAAGCATTCTATTATAAATGGAGACATAATAACATAATATCTCTATTTATGCCCACCCACCCCATTACTATCTAGCTTCACCTCATTGAGAGGGGGTCATATTTATGCATGGACAGATGGTGTGGTTCCTATGAGATGTTTCACAATCATTGAATAAATGGTGGTCTACCAAGACAATGGACAAATGGAGTTTTATTTCTTAAGGGTAATGGATTTCTTGCATTGGATTTCTGTTCTGCTGATTTAGGGATTCTTTTCCTAGCATTGTCCAAAGCATTGCCTCTTTATGTTATTGTGTGTAAAATGTTTATTCTGAGAATGCGTAGCATATCCCCGTTTGATGTTTTCTTGCCTCCACTTTAGGCATGTGGTGTTTGGTCAGCACTCCTCTTCCCATTGCCTCGTGGCTGCCACATCCAGTCACCTCTATGTGTGGGACCTGCTAAGCTGCTCAGGTAAGTAGGCAAGGGGTAGGAGACCCCAAGCCAGGTTCACGTGCAAACCTTTAACTCATTCCTTGAGATTCATTTAGGTAGGACAAGGACTGGGGGGGGGGGGGGGGGGGGGGGGGGGTGTAAACCAATAGTTTAGTATTCCCAACACATGTATGATTGAAATAATATAGTTTTCACTCCGTGCCTGTTGTCACGTGCACCTGCTGAATAGTGTCAAGGTGTTGGAGGTATTTCTTCCGCACTGTCTTCTGAGTGCCCATGCTTTGTGCTGTTACACCTGCCAGTGCATGTCTGCGTGCGAGGTTGCCACTGTAAAAAAAATGACACACACACAACCTGTTGCCCGTGCCTGCTAACTACGTATCGTTGCCTCACCCTTGCAGTCTTGTGGTGTGTTGAGGCCAGTGTGGAGCGGCTAGTAGCTGACCCTTTTGGCATGTTGGTGGCAGCCTTTGTTTCTATGACAACTGATGCGGATGGCACTAAAGCCATTCATGGTAAAAAAAAATACTTTTGCTGGCTAGACGAGTGGTTGATGGTGTGTCCTTCATTTTGTGTGCAGTGTACCTCATCTCACCTCTCTGCTCGGCACCTATGGCCATCCATGAGGATGTCTGTAAGGGTGGTGTGCTGGGAGCAGTGTTTGTGCCTGGTGCAATGAAGAAGGGAGTTAGCACAAGGTCAACTTTGTTCTTTATGGATCCAAAACAAGTGAGTGAGGGAGGTGCATTAGTTTGCTTTGTGGCCTGTGTTCTTTCCTTATGGCTGGTTAAGATGTCTTGTTGAAGTGAGTGATCTAGCTACACATCTTATATACAGACCACATATTTGTTTTAAAGGTCCTTGAGGTGATCTAGCTATTGAACACCTTTTGCAAAGCATCAGATTTGTATTTGACACTGACATCATTTTTAGTTACCAGTGGCAACTAGGTATGAATTGTGGTTTTGGAAGTATAAAAATGATTTCAAGTTCAGATTTGCTCCATATAAGGTCACATGGTTTTTATACCGGGCTGTGGCAAGGCTTTCCACCAATGGTATCTCATTACCAGTTACTTGCTTTGATCAGGTAAAATGGTAAACTGTAGAACTGAAATCATAGAGGTACAAAAGCCACAGTTGCTAATGGAATATTAGTACTGTGTGTGTGTGATATGGCTGTCTTACAATGGACAATATCTTTACACCAATTCTGCAAACTCAGCTTACACACAACAGACGGCACTTGCGACTACCAGCCACCCCCACTGAGCATAGCCATAGGTTGACACCAGCCCTCTATGACTGTCCCAAACACAATATCACACGATAATACAATATCAATTGATAGCACTGTATGAGAAGTTTCCAGACTCATCCACTGGTAACGTAGTTCCATTACGTACCCTAACTACCTTGTGACCTCATCACATATCCACTACAACAGAGGGAGCATAGTTTGTGTCTACTGCACTATGTTTATCAAACAGAAAGGTGTATCTCCCTCCTCGCACTATGTACACTGACAGCCCATTGGGACAGCATTGCCTGTGCACGGCTGCCACTAGAGATTCAAAGAGTGTGTGCGCGCGCGCGCGTGTGTGTGTGTGTATGTGTGTGTGTGTGTGTGTGTGTGTGTGTGTGTGTGTGTGTGTGTGTGTGGTGCTGTGTTGTGTGCATTTGGGTCTAGTTATCCAACTTCTTAGTAGCTTCCTACTGGCTCTCCACAGTGTTCTTCACATATCCATCTTTTGCAGATTCAGATTTCTATCTACCATATTGCTTAAATTTATAGCCTATCTGGCACTCCTGCATTAGCGGGCCCCACCATCCCTTAAACTGCATTCCAAATCACTTAGGGTCCATACCTAGACTAATAATCTTCTCTAATAATACTCTTGAAATCAAGTTGCCGATGTATTCATCCACTATTGCCCATCCAGAAAGGTCCACAAACTTGATCAACTATTTGTCTGTGTGAGTTGAGATCTGTACCTTCCTGAAACCTGCTCGAATGCTGGCTTCCCTATGGCCGGCCTGCTCAGTGCTGTCATCAAATGGTTGGCCACCTCCTCACAAAAGTGAAAAATTATGTTTGTTGTTGCGTCTCTTGAATACGTGGCTTGCAAGAGATTCATGGCAGCATCCTCTTGCCCTTTGTGAAGGTGGTATGTCTTATTGAGCAGGTGCTGGAACTGTGCATTTGTCATCATCGCCTCTACTACTGTCACTCATCTTCTGTTTCCAGATCCATGCACTGGTAACGTTGACTGACTTTTTTCCATTACATATACCACCTTGTGGCCTCATCACACGCTGCCCATATCCAATACAACAGAGAGCACTAAGTTTAACCAACAGAAACGTGTATTTAGCAAACACAGGTTCCTTATTGTTTAGGACATCTGTGATACCTACCGTTTTTTCCAGGAAAGCTTTGCACAACTGACAACACATCAATGTGATGGAATAGTTGTTAGCTTTCAAAGTTGACTGTATCCCATGGGAGATGAAAACAATAACCAAAGGTTAACCAAATGACAGTAGGTATCTGGGAGATGAACCAATAACCAACGGTTAGTAGGTATCTTGGACTCCTAGAAAAATGTGGTTTACAGGCCAGCAAACGGCATTTGTAGCTCCATTTTGTTGCCTCTTGCATTAATATGTAATACAATTTAAAATGAATGCAAGCAATAATACATATTAATTGATTATTTCATGAGGTAATGAACCATTGGGATAGGAATGAGGCAGTATCTGTTGTATGAAAGGTGGTTGATTGCACAATTGCAGAATTCATGTGTGTCTGTGCAGTGTACTTTCAGACTGTAGAATTGGTGCTGAGGCATCAAAGGTGTGACTACGGTTTTCAAAGCTAGTCATTTCAACAGCAAAGATGTTTTATGTGTTGGGTCATTACAAAAGAAGGGCATTGGATCTATTTACATCTATTGTGGTAGCTGAAGATTTATGTAGAGCCAAACGCTCTGACTTTGCTTTGCTTTCTGTTTTACTAATGTTCTGCCATTCAGGAAAAAATTTGATTGAGTAAAATAATCACCATCGGAATTATTGATTGTCTAGTGTACATGTGTGGTGTCAGTGTTATTTCCACCTGCTCAAATTGGTTGAAATCAAAACCTTCTTATTCATGATTTTTACAATTAGTTTTATATCTCTAATAAGCCTTATTGTTGGGCTGTTAGTGTTCAATAGGCCCTCAGCTACTGCATGCAATCGTGTCAATAACTGTTAAGTTCAGTTCTTCCTTTGTTGAATGTTAGCATGATGTCCAGGCATATGAACAAGATGATATATTTAATTCTCTGTCACGGAATGTCCTTAACCACTATTTGTGGCTGATCCTTGTCTTATTGTCACTCTCTTGAAACTTTAGGAATAGCGCTGAATAGATCTTGCGAGTTACCCAATTGGTAGTGTTGGCTTCCACAGAATTTTGGAATTGTTAGGAGACTGAACTTTTTTTAATTTATTGCAGTTAATGAGCATAAATGTGTGTGCCTTGCAATGCATTGAAGGTCACACATTGCTCTCCTGTTCAGACACTTTATTGTCTTGGAGATAAGGATAGACTCACTGATGGCACCATGATTCCTTCAGTTGAGGTGAGTGGGTTCAGCTGTGTGTGTCCTCTAATCATGCGGCTGTCGACATCAGCAGTCTCTACACCAAATCCAAAAAACAGAGCAAGCATTTGTCGAGATATTCGGAGATCCATTTCAAACCAGAGGTACTCTCCTTTTAAAAAAATCTAATTTCCATTTGGAGCCGTCTTGTGCATTTGTTCTCAGTCCCTCCAAACCAGCTGTTCCCCCAGACAGATGCTATTATTCATTCGGTCAATGGTACTCAGCATCATCAGGTGCGTGCACCTGTACAGAGCTGACACGTGCATAATTTGGTTGCTGTTCACAGGTCTACAATGCTCCTCCTCATGCCCTTCCACCTATGAGTGGGTTGTGCATGTCCTTCTTGAAATCCCTGCTCCCTGCTGCTGCCAAAGAACCTAGCAGCATGTGAGTGCGTCTTAATGTTTGTTGATTGTAGCATTCCAAAATGTCCTCTTTACCCCGTTAGTGATGTCACCAATGGATTGAGTGGAGGTAATGATTACTGTAACCTTTATAGTTTAGCGTCTGTGAGTTGAAGAAAGAAAATGGCTCATATGGGTCAGAGTTGTTGAGAAGGGCAGTTGTTATCTCTGGTCAGCATTGAGTTATGGGCCAGTGGTGTCTGAATTGAGGTCATAGTCAATTGAGTAGGGAGGGAGAGAGATTAGGAGTTATTGATTGCATGCTGTAGCACAACGGATTTAAACTGTTACCACTCTCTGTTATGAATAGAAAAGTGTTCTCTTTGGGAAAGATATTTAGTGTAAAAGGCAACGAGACAAAATTGGTTGGAAATAATTGTGCACAGAATAAGCATATTATTGTAGCATATGGGATTGTTTCTGCGAAAGGGACCTAGCGCATACATTATAAAATCTCCAGTATGTGCAATTGAAATGTTGACACTTGCTTTGAAATGTATGGTTAATTAAAAATTCAGAACCTTAAAAACCATGACAGATACTCGATTCTCAGTGTGTAAGAAGCAATGTGTAGAGAACATTTCAGACTTTTAGAATATCAAACAATTTAAATTTTGAAGAAAAAAACATGCGTTCGGTCCCTTTTCACGGAAATGATCCCATATAAAGATGATTTTATTTTCTACAGTCTTATCTCAGAAAATATATAAGGGCTTAATGCTCTTTCTGAGCCACTCTTGCTTCTCTCTTTACATCATTGACTCCTATAATGTTTTTTTACTTGTGATACCATGCGGGTTAATATGAGTTGATTTCCCCCCCCCCTTCCTCCGATTCTTGTTGGTGTTCCCAAAGGTTATCTGTGTGTTTTGCAACTAATTATGCCAGAATTTATTGTATCACAAATGAGTTTGCATACTACATTATGTTAGTTTTTGTGATGAAATGCAGTACTTTTCAGAGGTGTGGTTGATATTTATTCGCACCATATCTGTGTTCTGCCATTTAGTGCTTTGTGCTGCTTAGTCTTCATTAGGATGTACTGCACGTGTACTCCTGTTTCCTGTGTTTGTGTTACCCTTTATGTGGGTCTAAGTGCTGATAAAAAATGTAAAGCAGGGTGCCCCCACTAGTAACCAAGAATTTGGATGTGTGTCGAATTTTAGAAATAGTATCTAATTCTGAATCAAAGTGATGCCATCTTTACGGCAACATATATGCAGAAGAGTTGCTTCCATACAAATAAGATAATTTCCTCCACCTATGGCCGAAGTCACCGGAAGCTTGTACTTGGATTCCAGGTCTTTGGTGACAAAACTGGGGGAAAAGAAATAGCAGTGGGAGTTTGAACTCTTGAGAACGAAATAACACAATCATTGAGCTGCAAATCTTACAAGCTTAGAGCATGAGGTTTGTTTTTCACCTTTACTTCTCATTATCAATAAGTTTGTTGATTGAACGTGTGACGTGTCACCGCATGTGGCCTTAGGAGCCAAAGTTTGTGCCCTTGCAATGGCGGTGATCAGAAGATGTGTGGCAGCTGCACTATACAGGGCCTGTTTTTGCTGCAAGTTGGTACAGGCAGCAAGGGCAGATCAACTTCACAACATGTAGATTTGAGTGCCAGATCTAAGCTAAGCTAACCTGGCGGGTTGAGGACTCATCTGACAGCGAAAATGGTGATGCTTCATGCTGCAGATTTGTCCAGGGTAAGTCAGTGCTCTAACAGTGCAGAATGAGGAGGTAGCTAATAGCTATGAAGACACAGTTAAACATGAGCCAGAGCAGGTAGGAATAAAGAGGAAGAGGATGATGCAGATATGGTAATAGATGAAACAACTGATGTTACAGAGAATATAGCTGGAGTAGTAGTGGACAGAAGTCGGCAGATAGTTCACTTGTCATAGTGTTCAATGGTAAGTCAATGATAGAGATTCCAGGGAGGATGACTTTGTTTATGGCTAAGAAGAAGCCACAGAATGTTCTTTTCATCACATGGAGTGCTAAAGTAATGCCCAGGAAGCTAAAGAAGATGGATGGTTTCCTGGTCACATGGGGCATACCATCTGATCAGTAATTGCCATCCTTACCACTAATACTTTACACCAATGCTTCATGATTTTACAGCTGTCAGGTGCTGAATCCCTAGAGTGACATGCCCACTTGTCTACTTGTCTTTACATTGGCAAATTAGTCGAAGGCATGCAAGTACTTCAATCCTTCCACATCAAATGCCAAATCACTTTGGGTGCAGGGAATACTCCATTGATTGTACTCCAGATCTAATCGCTTGTTGTACGTGTGTGATGCCCAAATATAAAGGAGTTGGAGCAGGGCTGAAGGATGCAGCATTTGTAGTGACTCGAGTGTCCATTTCATTAGAAATAGAGAAGGGAACAGAAGAAATGGCAACTAAAGCGTACCTGCAGTGGAAGAAGACAGATACAGCTCACGTGGTGTGACCAACTGAAACATTGCATAGTACTGGAAGAAACCAATGCTGATGCTATGTTTCTTGTACCCATGTTGCTTGTTGGGAACTCTTTGGCCAGTCTATGATTAACATATTTTGGGTTGCACTGTGCACAACTCTGGATGTGTTCAGTTAACCATATAACTAAGCTTAGAAATGTCAAACCGTCCATCACCAATTTGTGCAATTGTAGTTGTGTGTGTGTGTTTGTGTTTGTGTTTGTGTGCGTCATGCATACCTAAACAGATGCATTCATTGTCAGTGGGTGAAGTGAGCTCACAGGGTTGTGCTGGTTTAGATACGATTTTTGAACTGTATGCTACAATCAATCTGTGTAAGGCATTATATATTTTTTCCACTTGCGTCGATTTAAATTATGGTGTTTACGCTCAAAACTTTAAAACCTTTCTTCTTTAAAACCTTTCTTCTTTAAAACCTATTCTACCTACAGATGGGGAGAAGGGCTGTGACATTGGAGGGGAATCGGAAGATGATGATAACGAAAATAGGCCACAGGAAATTAACTTTGTTACTGAAGTGTCAATGGACATAGAACTTGCGTATGAAAGGACAACTCAGGTTGAGGCATATGAATGGCTCTTTGTACCACCGTGATGAAAATGATGTTATGCTAGTTCTATTTTTCTTCTCCTGACTATTTATGACTTTTGGTTTTGTAAATGGAAATTAAATCACATTCATCCATCACTGACCATGCAGAACTGTAAGTGTTTATATGGCTTACCAACACAGAAGGAGGGTTCAAGGGGGATTGGATTGCACAACAGTTGGGCAACCCCCAGAATTTTAACGAGGTCTCATAGCTTTAATCGGTCATGTTTAGTAGACTATTGCCTGCTATTAGCCAGTGGTTTGTGTTTTACGTTTTGTGCCTATTCTTCCAGTGCAGTTCTCACTACTACAGATGTGCACTATAATTGCATGATGTTATAATATGGCAGCTTCGCACAACACTAAATACCACCAGGACAAAATGTTCCAAGTTTTGATGGTGGATCACATTTGCTAGAGGATATAGCTAAATGGTACCTCTGGGGTTAATTATCATTGTGAAGGGCCATATAGCTCTAACTTGACAGTACATGTTATGGAGGGAAAAGAAAACGAGACCTCTTTCAAAACTCTGGCTGTTGTCTGTTGTCCATACCTGCCGGTCCAAAGGTTGAACAACAATTAGCTGCATACAGTCTAAACACTGTTGTCTGATTTCAGTGCTGCATTGGCTATGGACGCAGTCACTGGGGTTGAGAAGCAGTTCGGAACCCTGGTGTTGTGTGAAATATTCTCATGGACGCACACCAGATGTTTATCCTCTTGCCTTCCAACCATAAACGAGATAACCACATCTCATGAATAACAACACAAAAGTACAATCACTGATTTCATGCTAAAGGTACATGTATGAAGTACAGTTTGGCAAGTGGTGTTTTGTGGTCAGTATTAGTGGCTCTTACATGTAATGGATAGGATACACAACATATACAAATTATCACGCAGAACGCAATCTAACTGCAGACATACAACCACTATAGAGCTGGACAAGCTCTAACAGCCAAAGAACTCGTGGGAAGCATAGACCATGTATAGAAAGCCATCCTCATCCTTCTCCAGCCTGTAGATCTCTGCAAGTGTCGTGGACAAGCTGGCAAGTGCTTTATTGTTGACCAGCAAGTAGAAGGTCTGATTTTGAGCTAGGCCCATCCGGTTTCTGCAGAAACAAAAAACAATACCCCCACTGATTGCTCGCACAAGTATGGGTTTTACCTTAATAAGACACACAGCCACATGAGATGAGACAAACATAGCAGGTCTAATACACAATTTGAAAGTGTAATATTCTAATCAAAATTCCAGTCAGCTTTTACATGAGACAAATCCCCTCTTGTCATTATGACACACACATGGATCACTGATTAAGTAACCTTTCCTACCTGATTATTGTTACAAATTGGCTCATTGTCAGCTCTTCAGGTACCAGAAACTTTGTCTTGTCCAGCACAGGTAGGTCCTTTTCCTGTGCGTACCGTTCAACAATCACCTGTCAACAGACCATTAGATGATGTTTTGCAAACACACAACTAGGCGCTAGGCAAATGTTGCCCCTTGTGTGGCACTTCACTGAAAATCACAGTAAGTTATCTATATACTCTATACAGGTGCTGTTTGTCATATATATGTTAGCTCTTCTGCCATACTGCAAATTGGTGTACTTGAAGTCAACACGTGATAACAGAGTACTAAAAAATGTGCGTCCTGTAAGCCTTGTTCTTCCTTCATTTGTACAGCCATATCCTCATACCTGCTTTCTAGTTGCACATCGAACTGGTATACCCATTCTTTCACTTACCGGGACTTTTTGTGGGAATTTCGCTCTGATGCTGCTAACCTCGTCAGATCGGCTAGCTGTTTTAAAAATATATAATAATAATAAAATTGTCTGTGACATCGCTACAAAACTGACTTCAACCCTAACCCCTGTCATTTCGATAGACTATGTGTGTATCTCACTCAGCTCACCACTCCAGAGGTGCAAGCGTACGTAATTTTAGCAGGAGAAGCACGAAGTAGGCCTTTCCTTACGTATTCTCTCATACGATAAAATTGCACTTACCAAAGCTCCTTCTCTGCTTGAATGTCTTCTGCTGTTGACCTGGCTTCGTTGTATTGTCTGCTTCTGCCATACTTCAGCGATTCACTGCCGACACACACACACTAAAAAAAATCTACTGCTGGGATTGATGACTAGACAACGATATCACGTGACCAAGCGTCACCTGTCACTTCAAACGTATTTTTAGTATGTACATTGATGACGTCACTTGTTTACTTATAGTTCCGGTTGCTCTGTAGGACGGAAATTAATAACGCGCAGGGCTCCGGCACTTCAAATACTGGCAGTATGATAAAATGAGAGGGATAAATAAAACAAACAAATTCAGACAATGCAGCAACAAAAGAGTACACGTGTGAAATATAGTCTGACAAGCAGTACACATTTCAATACCATTATTGAGCAACACCATTAAACCGACCCCTTACAGAAACATGGCTCCTCATTTCAATAAGTTGTTAGCCAAAGACTGGCTGAGATGCGTAGATAACATATAGAAACCCATCCTTGTCCTTGTCCTGCTTGTAGATCTCACTCATTTGAGCTGACATCCCAGCAAGGGATTTGTTATTAATAAGTAAGAACAGGGTCTGGTGGTGTTGCAGTTGCATTCTGTTTCTAAAGACATTTTGGAAGTAAAAAGAGAAAAACGGCATTACCTAATCCATTTTACCTAATCCTTCAGTCGTGTGTTTGCATGTGTGTGTATATGCTGTGTGTGTGTGTGTGTGTGTGTGCATATGCTGTGTGTGTGCATATGCTGTGTGTGTGCATATGCTGTGTGTGTGTGCATATGCTGTGTGTATGTGCATATGCTGTGTGTGTATGTGCATATGCTGTGTGTGTGTGCATATGCTGTGTGTGTGTGCATATGCTGTGTGTGTGTGTGTGCATATGCTGTGTGTGTGTGCATATGCTGTGTGTGTGTGCATATGCTGTGTGTGTGCATATGCTGTGTGTGCATATGCTGTGTGTGCATATGCTGTGTGTATGTGTGTGTGCATATGCTGTGTGTGTGTATGCTGTGTGTGTGCATATGCTGTGTGTGTATGCTGTGTGTGTGTGCATATGCTGTGTGTGTGTATTGTGTTTATGTATGTGCATGTGTGTATGTGTATGTGTGTATGTACATGTGTGTATGTGCATGGGTACAAACATACCATGCATGTGGCTGACACATACATAGCGGTTAGCATGCACTGGCTATGATGCATGCAATTAATGAGATCGTTTTCGACCTAGCGCATACATTATAAAACTTCTAGTACACACAATAGAAATGCGACACTGCGTTGAAATGTATGGTCCATGAGTTGACAGTGTGTATGAATCGCTGTGTACAGGACATTTCAAATAGAAATCTTGAAAAAACATGCACTAGATCCATTTTCGCAGAAACTGTCCCACATTAGATGCACACACTAGCAATATGCACCGTGAATTGGTAACACGGGGTACAGGATAATGTGTCCAAAGATGGGGAAGCAACGAACTGCTTACCTAACTATCATGAAAAACTGACACATTGACAAGTCCTCCGGCACCAAAAATTTTGTCCTGTCCAGTAAGGGTAAGTCCCTCTCCTGTTTGTGCCTCTCAACAATCACCTGTCATCAGCAGATGCTTGAAGGTCACGTGTGATTGAAAATATAGACACATACACACATATACAAACACAAACGCAAATACAAACACACACATGCACACAAACACACGCGTACACACATGCACAGACTAAACATACCACATACACAGACTAAACATACCACATACACACAAATACACAAACACACACACACACACAACATATGCAAACACATAGCTCACTTACCGGGACTTTTCGATGGAACTTCGCTCTGATGCTAGCTACTTCGTCTACACGGTTTTCTGTTCATTAAAGTAAGCTGTTTATGACTCTAAAGAAATATCGAGCCCCTCCCCCACCACACCCTCCAAAGTGTTTCCTCCTCCATCGTTCCCTTTTAGTTATAACTTCATATATTTGGACAGAGCTACAACTTTGCACGGTCGCGTGGTGGTCATCATCATTGATACTACATTATCTTGCGCTCACCAAATGTTGTTCTTTCCTTGAAAGTTTTTTGCTGCTGTTGGGGACCTGGGCTAGCAGCGGCGTCCTCCATGCCTTGACGCAAGCTAAACGTGCCGTTACGTTAGGGCAGACCGTAAGCTAAATTTAGGCACGCGCACTTGAGCATCTATTTATCGCCTATGTCGGCAAGCGCACGTGATGCACATTGGTTGAAAGCCAAGGTTTAGATTCTGCACAGATTGATTGGGTTACCAAATTACAAGTGAGGAATATGGAATGATAGAAATATGAACATTTTGCAAGAGATAAACTTTGCTTTTCATAAAAAACAAAAGCATCGTGAACTTCACCAAAATTAGCTATAAGTCGTTGGGCAATGAATCTACACGTAAACGTTGGCTTGCGACGTACCACATTATTACATGTCGTAAGTCCAGAAGCGGATGCAGGATTGCAGCAGGGGTTGGAGTTTTCTTAACAGCTCAGCGAGGGGTTATGGAAGTATGCTGTAAGCTCAAAAACACGATAATTGATAGGTATACATTAAGAAACGAATGGAGGATTTTAATCATGATTCAGGTCGCTCGTATTATCTTTTCGAGCATGCCTGCATGTATGCTGTACTTTACATGTATGTATATGCATGTACGTATACTGTATACTTAAAAATAAAATTAAAAAAAACTCAATATGCTACTGGGGACTCTAGGTATAAAATTATACAGTCAAAATACATGTACACGCACTGCCTATTACAGAACTCCCTCCCCTGTCTAGGTCTGTGGTTTGTGGTTTGTGGTAGGAACAATTCAATTTTATTGCATTACATGACCGGTACACCTTCAACGGGCAATTTAAATTAACAGTAAATATTTAAAATTAATGCACATAAATGCCATTATTTACCTATTATTCAAGAATTCGCCGTGTATAAGCAGTCATGCTATATTGCCTTTATCATTACTATTATTATTATTATTGCTCTATGCATTAATTTTGTAATGTGTCGCGGGGGAGGGCGAGCAAGGTAAACGTTAATGCGCTTGGCTGGAAATGAGTCATAAATGTTCTCTGGCTGGCCAAGTATTTATGCAATGATTTACTATTGTGGCACGTGACTGAGCATTCACGTGCGATCTGTATTATATGGAGTCGGAAGGTCTATTTGCTAGCGAAGCTCCGTACAGGAATCGAAAAGATGGTAACTGTAAGAAATCTTATTGTTTTAAGCAATCGGAAGAAGTGTAATTGCGCAATATACCCAGCAATGTACTGTATTGTACGTATTCAGGGGTGTCATAGGCTTTAAACAATACGAGGAGGACGTAAGGTTCAATTTGGGTTTATTTTAGAAGCAAGTAACGCCTTTGATCTGTCACTATTTGTATATTAGCTTCTTGTCTGCGTTATTCCTTCACATTTTTAGTATGTCTAACCTCAGCTTAAAACGGCAAGCGTTCCATTTAATGCCCAATTTCAAACAAATGATGATAGCCCTCAATCTAATACAACTCTTAGTGTGTTTATAGAGGATGTATTGGGTCCGTTTGTACTCTAAGCATCGCGGACAACATAACGCTATTGGTGTGCCGATATTATTGGCAACGTGATGCAGGCCATGTTGTTATGCATGTAAGTAGAAAGAGTCAGATTGCGAGAAATGTGTACGCTACGTCGCAAACTTTTCATTATCAACGGTGCATTATAGCCGAAAGCTACATCGACCCAATGCTCTTGCAGGAGAAATCCACAAACAGAGTGGTTGAACTAAGGGCGTAGGGGAAGGAAGGAATATGGAAGTACGTAAATTCTGTTAGAAGACGTGTGCATTAAATTCTAGTGGCAACCAAGGATGTCATACTTTATAATGGCCTGATATACGTTGTTATAGTTTCAGCTTTGTGTTGTGCCACTCCTGCAGTTTCAGGAAGAGGCAGAGGGGGAGGCAGAGGAGACAGAAGGGACAGAGGTGCGTGGAGGCCCAGGAGGAGTGGGGGCTTCAGTAGGGGGTCCTACTCGAGAAGGGGGCGATCAGACCAGAGTGGGGATGACGATGGAGGAGGAGGAGGAGGTCGCAGCACTGACAGGAGATTGTGAGTTGCACGGTCTCAAGGCACATGCAAAATTGTAGTGTTCAGACGGCCGTTGTGTTCAGCTTAAGGGTTTTCTTGTGTAGGTTTCAATCTGTCCATTCTGATACAGGACCCTTGTTAGCGTGTCTTAATGAGCAGTCAGTACTAACCTCAACAGTTGCATAAATATGTGTTTGTGTGCATACATTGTATCTGCCCAACTCGTCTCAGCTATGTGTGTGTGTGTGTGTGTGTGTATGTTATACGTATCTTCATTTTGGCTGCATATTATGATATTTCTAAAGAAGCAGGCTATGAAATAGTTATATTTGCACTAGTGATGGTCTTCTATTGTGTTGCGCTGCAGTGCTCCATATTCCAATCCACGGAGCGATCGAAGTGGCCAGCAGAACACGGTATTCAATCGTCTAGGAAGGTCAGGAGGGGAATCTGGAGGAGGAGGAGGAGGAAGTGGTGGTGGTGTTTTTGCCAGGCTGAGTGGTATGAGTGGGACATCTAAGCAGTCCTCATGGCATAAAGTTACAGTAAGTACTTTTTGCTTTAATTGTTTCGCCCTTCCCTCTTGCACATATCAACCAGATGCATTTTGATGTCATTTGGGTATGCATACATGTGTTGCCCATGCTCATGTACACATGTATGTACCACACAAATATGTTTTAGATGTCACCTTCTAAATTGTGTACCTTGTGTCCTACCACTGCCAAAAAAAAAATGTCCTGCGTGTAGGTTCCATTATTGTCTAGCTCCAGTGAAAAAGGTCCAATATATTTATACATGATGCCCTCCCTCTTATACCCCTGACCATGCACTTGACAACATACATGTACTTTCCTGACCATTACATACATGTACAGTCTACCCCCGTTAGTAGCGCCACGTTTGTTCCCTGCGCTACTACCGTAGAATGCGCTTTTAACGGGGGTGGTTAATTATGGTCAAATGAATGTATTTGCGTATGTAAACTGAGACAAGCAGTGTACACAACACATGTATACATGTACTTAATGTATAGCCTGAACCTTTTCAGCAAGCAGCAAAAGTGCCCTGCAGTGAACAAAGCTATGTTATCTCCTACAAATTGAGCAAGGCTTAAGGCACTCCGTTTTGCCTCTTCCAGTGGCACAGTTCGAGGTTCTACATTATTTGGATCAGCCTCTCCATCACTTTCATAATCTCTATCCTCATTGTCTCGACCCATCAACCTGGCAGCTATTTGAGCAATGGTCTCAGCCCCCTCAATTTCCATCTCGCCTGGAGCATTCACCCACTCAGTTGCACTCATGCGGGTTGTCCCATTTTCCACTGGCAGCCTCTGGATAGCTGTAGTAATTGCTGTCAGCTGTGCACCTTCTGTAGCTTCTGCCACTGCCACTGCTGCCCTATCTGGCCTCAGACGACGGCACCACTCAGCAGGGAGAATGCCAGCCTTACACCAGCAGTTGACTATAGTGGAGGGGGTAATTTCGCCCCCATGCAGCAAGTAGCCATAGGATTGCCTGAATTTGGAGATCAAAAAAGTGTCATCAATCTGTTGTATTTTCTAGGCAACAAAGTACATGTATACTCACAAAAAGTAATATGGGTACTTAAATTACCTCCTTCACATCGGTTTTTGATGACAAAGCCCGCAGATCTTGGGTGGGATCAATGTCATACTGTGTGACCATGTGGGTGGCAAGCTTGCTCTTGTACCGAGCCTTTAGTACAGCAATCACACCCTGGTCCAATGGCTGGACGACTGATGTGCAATTGGCTGGAAAGAATAGCAGCAAAAGATTGCTCAACTTAAAGCAATCAAAGCTGCCAACTTTGATCATTGGTGTATCAGACAAATGATGGGAACTGGCATTGTCAAGAAGCATCAGACATTGTCGATTCTGTTGTTTGAACTGCTCATTGACTTGCTTTGACCAGTCAGTAAACACCTAAGTATCCACCACAGAAATAAGATCTGATTAAAATGTATTTCATTTATACATGCATTAGTTTCTTCTTACATCTGTGCGCATCCAGGCATTTGTATTGGAGTAATACATGACCAGGCTGTTAGGATTAAATGTTCTGCCAAAGCAACGTGGTTTCTTATACTTGTGTATTACTACTGGCTTCAGTCGTTCACTTGCAGTTACATTTACAGCCAAAGCCACTGTAATACGGTCCTTTGCTTTCTTGGCACCCCTCACATCTGCGGTGGTGGTGAGGGTGCGATCAGGCTGTAAAAAATATCATTAAAGTGTGCACCATTTCCCTTCCAAATTATGCACATGTACCTAATAAAGAAGTCATATGTACCGTCATGTACAAATGTGCTATGTATGTGCATGTGCCTTGATCAGGTCACTTACTGCTTGTCTGTAAAATAACCCTGTCTCATCGATATTGAAGACATCCTCCGGTCGATACTTCTCAATGATACCAGGCAACTCCCTCTGGGCTCTAGCCACGCCTTGCTGGTCAGCACCACCAGCCTCTCCATGTAACCGCACGCTGAATACACCATGCCGTCCTTTCCATCTAGAAAGCCAACCGTTGCTTAAAATAAGCTGTCCATCCACAGTGAGATCATTATTGCTGGAAGCTGTTGGTGATAGCTGTCTGCTGCTAACTGTGGGTGTGGCTGCCATTGGCTGGCTGCTAATTGTGGGTGTGGCTGTCATTGACTGGCAGCTAACTTGAGGTGTGGCTGTCACTGGCTGGTGGTTAACTGGAGGTGTGGCTGTCATAAGCTGGTTGTTAACTGGAGGTGTGGCTGCCACTGGCTGGTGGCTAACTGGAGGTATGGCTGTCATGATCACTGGCTGGCGGTTAACTGGAGGTGTGGCTGTCACTAGCTGGTTGTTAACTGGTGGTGTGGCTGCCACTGGCTGGTGGCTAACTGGAGGTATGGCTGTCATGATCACTGGCTGGCGGTTAACTGGAGGTGTGGCCGCCACTGGTTGGCTGCTAACTGTGGGTGGGGCTGCCACTGGCTGGCTGCTAACTGTGGGTGGGGCTGCCACTGGCTGGCTGCTACTAGGTGTAGAAGTAACTGGTACTGATTGGTGGTGGCTGCTGTTAGGATTCCAAGAAGATGTGGAAAGACGGATACCCAACTCCTGAGCTAACTCGGCAGCTTTTGTGAGCAAAAGAGCATCCAATAGCACACCATTGCGCTCACACACACTAAAGTGAGAAAGATCATCTTTTATTTTATGGCTACTTTCGAAAGGGGCATGCCTTATTTACCTACTGAACCACGAGAAAAGCCCTAAATCAAGAAGAGGCCATTTGGGCCCCCTCCTCCTGCATCTCTTCGCCTCCGGTCCATGAATATCCATCTCATGGAAGCCAGCCCGGACGTATTTGCCAACAATTGATCGATGGATCTCTTTGCCTGTCTTCAGTTTGAACCAGACTGCGACCATGTCTTCAGAATGACCCGTTTCCACTTTTCTTCGTGCAATCATGCGCTTATCATCAGCGGTCAACTTGGTCTTAGCCTTTGCTCTCCTTACCTCGGACATCAGATGGCCAGTATTAACAAAAATGAGCCTTCTTTCCTTTTATAGTGCGTCGTGTTGCATGCGAGCGGATTTATTGTGCCCCTTTCGCATGTCTTTGTGTGCCTCTCGCGCGTCTTTGTGCACTATTCTGTGCATTGTCGCGTCTTTGTGCACTATTCTGTGCATTGTGCGTGTAGCGCTTGTCAGTGATCTGCGCTGCCTTTCGCTATCGTTCATCCTTACCGTTATGCATGACCGATAGTTTCAACATGCATGTATGAATAATAATGATAAAGATACATGTACCACCGCACTACATGATTTATTCAACATTGCGCTACTAACGAGGGAATGCGCTACTAACGCAGTGCGCTACTAACGGGGGTAGACTGTACTTTGTGTGGAGGATCACTGAACACAAGCATACTAACACCAAACTTGTGCCCACACCTCTTCCAGGAACTCCTCTCCCTCCCACCTGTGGCAAACTCGCAAACACGATTTTGGTGGAAGAATAACCACCAATCATGTGCTCAAAACTCAAGCACTATACAAATGCTCTTCGCTATAACCTACAGTCAGTAGAACAACATTTTGGGTATCAGTAAACCCGCAGTCTACCATTACTATGCTTTGACTCCAACAATCTCCCCACTGCTACTGACTCCGTCCATGTCGAGCTCAGCTGGGCCTCTTCTGAGGACCAATTGCCCTGGGCAGTGTATAACCCATTTCTACCACTTAACTGCCATAGCCGGTGTTACTGGCATCTGAATATGCAAATCTCACTCTCTGACCCACGAACTACCACAGACATGTATCAGGATATCCGTTCTCTACGTACCTACCTGACCTTTGTTCAAATGCTCTTGAGTTCTGTAGGTGTACAGTGAATAAAAATTATCTTTCTATGGTTATGTTTTTACCTTCTGGATAATGCACATCCAATATTCTCTTCACTTCTGCATTCCCCTCTGTTTTCCCTATCTCCAAAATTTTATCACACACTGCACTCCCATTGGATGTCCAATTATCTGACGGTGCTTGTCTGATCAGATGAACTTCATTTATAATCTTTATAATGGGATATAAAGACATATATAAAAACATCATCACTGCATAATTAACCTACCCAAAAGTACTCCTTCAGTAAGGGATACATTTTTAAAATGTCAGGTATGCTCTTGACGGATTGTAAGATATATGTACGTCTCACCGGGTATGTTTGTGCCATCATACGTCTAATGCTTTCTATACGTACTTGAGACTGTTCCTTACGATATTCAAAAGTTATAGATTTTGCCTGCTGGGCATGTTCCTTGGCTGTTTTTAAGTCGATTCTAATAGTTTGAAAGGGAGAGCTAGAAGGGTAGAGGGGCTTGGGATTTGGTTTTCGTGTTGGATTGACAGTGGGCTTTTTATTTGCTCTCCTAAAAGCTTTAAGCCTATTAAATAAAGCCGTAGACAGAAAGTCCTGAAAAGATACAAAAGAATGCTGTAAAGAAGATGCTTTATACATGTGTGCTATTTACCTCTCCGTTTTGTGCACGAACAAAAGGCCATTTCGTGTATACCTTATTTGCTACAAGCTTGAACTCTTCGTCAGTAGGGTAGTTTTTGATGGCAAACATGCATCTTGCAATGCATGTGATGAATTTCTTTCTTTGTTTTGCCGTTAAGTCCCCTGCAGCAAGTCCCTCATTAACAAAGGGACCAAAATTTTCAGCAAACTGAAAATTTGGCCCCAATGGCTTCTTTCGGTCGTCTGGTGCCAGCCTAGGCCTTTTAGATCTAGGCTGGGATGTCCAAGTATACGAGATATCAACTTAAAGTGTTACCACCTCAATTTCCATATTATGCTCCCTGTCTATTGAATAACATGGTGCAACAGAAACATTGCATACCTCTGTGTCCACTTCCTGGCTCACATTTTCGCCATCATACGTCTAAAGAAAAATGTAACTGATGTGGCAGCTTTTATTATAATCTGACAATAATTTACTCTTGGCACTTGGCACTGTCTCATCCACCTCCCCACATCACACTCCTCCCAAACATATCTTTCCTTTGATAATGAACAACACAATGTAATGCTTTCTATACGTACTTGAGACTGTTCCTTACGATATTCAAAAGTTATAGATTTTGCCTGCTGGGCATGTTCCTTGGCTGTTTTTTCGTTGATTCTAATAGTTTGAAAGGGAGAGCTAGAAGGGTAGAGGGGCTTGGGATTTGGTTTTCGTGTTGGATTGACAGTGGGCTTTTTATTTGCTCTCCTAAAAGCTTTAAGCCTATTAAATAAAGCCGTAGACAGAAAGTCCTGAAAAGATACAAAAGAATGCTGTAAAGAAGATGCTTTATACATGTGTGCTATTTACCTCTCCGTTTTGTGCACGAACAAAAGGCCATTTCGTGTATACCTTATTTGCTACAAGCTTGAACTCTTCGTCAGTAGGGTAGTTTTTGATGGCAAACATGCATCTTGCAATGCATGTGATGAATTTCTTTCTTTGTTTTGTCGTTAAGTCCCCTGCAGCAAGTCTCTCATTAACAAAGGGACCAAAATTTTCAGCAAACTGAAAATTTGGCCCCAATGGCTTCTTTCGGTCGTCTGGTGCCAGCCTAGGCCTTTTAGATCTAGGCTGGAGCCTAGGCCTTTTAGATCTAGGCTGGGATGTCCAAGTATACGAGATATCAACTTAAAGTGTTACCACCTCAATTTCCATATTATGCTCCCTGTCTATTGAATAACATGGTGCAACAGAAACATTGCATACCTCTGTGTCCACTTCCTGGCTCACATTTTCGCCATCATACGTCTAAAGAAAAATGTAACTGATGTGGCAGCTTTTATTATAATCTGACAATAATTTACTCTTGGCACTTGGCACTGTCTCATCCACCTCCCCACATCACACTCCTCCCAAACATATCTTTCCTTTGATAATGAACAACACAATGTAATGCTTTCTATACGTACTTGAGACTGTTCCTTACGATATTCAAAAGTTATAGATTTTGCCTGCTGGGCATGTTCCTTGGCTGTTTTTTCGTTGATTCTAATAGTTTGAAAGGGAGAGCTAGAAGGGTAGAGGGGCTTGGGATTTGGTTTTCGTGTTGGATTGACAGTGGGCTTTTTATTTGCTCTCCTAAAAGCTTTAAGCCTATTAAATAAAGCCGTAGACAGAAAGTCCTGAAAAGATACAAAAGAATGCTGTAAAGAAGATGCTTTATACATGTGTGCTATTTACCTGTCCGTTTTGTGCACAAACAAAAGGCCATTTCGTGTATACCTTATTTGCTACAAGCTTGAACTCTTCGTCAGTAGGGTAGTTTTTGATGGCAAACATGCATCTTGCAATGCATGTGATGAATTTCTTTCTTTGTTTTGCCGTTAAGTCCCCTGCAGCAAGTCCCTCATTAACAAAGGGACCAAAATTTTCAGCAAACTGAAAATTTGGCCCCAATGGCTTCTTTCGGTCGTCTGGTGCCAGCCTAGGCCTTTTAGATCTAGGCTGGGATGTCCAAGTATACGAGATATCAACTTAAAGTGTTACCACCTCAATTTCCATATTATGCTCCCTGTCTATTGAATAACATGGTGCAACAGAAACATTGCATACCTCTGTGTCCACTTCCTGGCTCACATTTTCCATCAGAAATGTGTCACGTTGGTGTTCCTTATGAATGAGCCAATGAAGAAAATAATTCACCTGTCTTAAATGAATTACCCTTTTATGTTAACCTGCAAATCTGGCTCGTGATCCATGTCATGGTCTGAATCCTGTTTGAGAAATTAATGAACATCTGCATGTGTACTCCGATATCCGTCTACCACTTCGAAGATACGGCATACTAGTCAATGTTACATTAAAACACCAGACCGCGGGTATTCAACGTGCTAGCAGACGTAGATACGCTGGCATTAAAGGACGCGATTACGCGAAAAATATGGTACCTGCCATCATATTGCGAGATTCCATAATGCTATAGCCTAAACATGCCTAGAATGTTTATGTATGCAATCCATTATACGTACATGTAAAAAAATAAAGGCACTTACAGGTGCTGGATTGCCTGGTAAAGGAGAAGGAACCTCTTCGTCGCGATCTGAGAAGCTGGCTATAGGGGCCGCGGTGGCACAGATTTCCTGTATAATTTTTATATAGATTTTTGATCCCACCATACTTATTACAAGCACTTACAGGCCGCACTGGGTTGTTCTCTTGGCGACCTGAACCACTAGCTGTGGCACGGAATTGCTACATGCGTATATATGCTTCCATAGTTGATACAAGTACTACAGGCACTTAATAGCCAGAACCGCTAGCGATTTTTATTTCTCACACGATTCACAACGTTACCTGTGCGTTCTTCCTGAAATCCCTTAGCAATTTCATGATATCACTGCCGAGGGTATCAACGCCTGGACACAATTGTAGCCACTACGTCCCTCAATCAATTCCAACACAGCTGTTCCGTCGATTGCAGCATCTAAATAAAAGCATCATTTCTAAGCACTACATGCACATATCGGTTTATACTAAGAATAATACCCAGCTAGCACAAGAAGCCCACCCCTTACAGACCTTGCACCCACTTTAGGTGGCACTTCCCAACACCTCTGTGAACAGTATTCAACACTGTCAGGTGTCTCATTACAGTGGCTCATTACATCCATCAACACATGCATCCAGTCAAACCTCTTCAGGCAATCAAGCCTCTAAACCCCCCACCCCTACACTGGAAGCACTTCAATTCCAGAAAAGGCAGTGGGCCACTCTCCATGGACAGCTGGACATGTAGCTCAAGGTCTCTGCTGCTGGAGCTCAAGACTGCACCCTGCCACTAGTAGCTCCACTTGCTTCCAGCTTCCTTGCCTCCTTCAGTTCCAGCCTCCTTGTCTCCTTCTGTTCTAGCCGCTGTCTGTTCCAGCCTCCTTGCCTCCTTCAGTTCAGGCCTCTTCACCTTCTTCTGTTCCAGCCTCCTTGCCTCCTTCAGTTCAGGCCTCCTCACCTTCTTCTGTTCCAGCCTCCTTCAGTTCAGGCCTCCTCACCTTCTTCTGTTCCAGCCTCCTTGCCTCCTTCAGTTCAGGCCTCTTCACCTTCTTCTGTTCCAGTCTCCTTCTGTTCCAGCCTCCTTTTCTTTGCCATCTTTCTTCCAGCCTCTTGCTCTGCTTTTTTTCATCATTTGAGTCCTTGGCTAGGTCATTCTCAACATACACTCCAATCGGTCTATGAGTTTAGCAACTTCTGGCATAGCTGCCTACCTTCTTTCACCACATCCTGGTGAGTGTGCCAGCCTTCTCCCTCCACTCTGTGCAGGTGTGACTGCACTTGCACCAGCTTGCACCAGCTTGTCCTCTACGTCTGTGTTGAAGATGCTGGCTCTTATTCCCTTGAAGGTATAAGGGTCTCTCCTGCTGCTGGCCCCCTGTAGTGCTGCTGTTTCTGGCCACCTGCAGTACTGCTACTTCTTGTGACGCTGAATTTCGTTGCGTGTAGATGCCACATATCTGCTCCACCACAGTTGCAAAAAGCTACTGGCTCCATGGGAACGCTTTTTTGATAAGACCATCTGATAGCCATTAAATACCTTTAAGAACCACCCACATGGACCAGTCATGTGCATTACCCATTTTTATGGAAATAGTAGGGAGTATTGTTTCCATCTAATTGTACCAATGGAAACACATATTTGAATGTGTGCTTACTTTACTAGGACAGTTTTTCAGCCAGGGAAAAGTTATTTAGACAAATGTTTGTCATCTGAATACCTACGGTTAACTTACATGTACGCTGACTTTGCTAAACTTCAAAATCGACCTACGTAATACTAAGTGTGCAGTTTTCACTTTAGTAATGTTGCTTGTGCTTTTCATGCCTGAAAAATAAGATATGCTCTACTGGTTATTTGTTCAACAATCCTGTCCTGAATATTAGTCTGCTTTCTTCATGTTTTAAGATGATTTCTTAATGTGGGAACTTTGTATTTTATTTTCTGTCTGAAGGCTCTAAAGGTTGGTGCTCTTGTTTCATAGATACCTGGTGTTTCTGAGCACAATGAGAGTGAGGAAGAGTGGATATTGCAGCAACTGACATCTGCTGTTCCTTTTATGCCAGTCCAGGTATGTGCATGTTGTGTCTATCAGCTTGCGCATGTGTGCGTACATCCTGTGTAGCTTAGTGTATCTATTGTGGAGCTGATTGGGTCCAGGAGGTACAACATGTACATGTATAACTACTGCTCCAGTAGGTGGCTACATATGTACACTCACATACGCACATGTGCGCGCGCGCACACACACACACACACACACACACACACACACACATGCACACACACACACACACACCTGTATATGCAGCTGGTTAGGTGGGGTGTGGTCATGTTCATGCGTATCAGTTTTGGGTGTATTGTTCACAGACACACAAAATAGGTGACAAACTGATGTTCTTTGTGGAAGATGTCAGGGTAGCAGATGAATTGAAGAGAATCCCGCCGATCTCTGTTGGAGGGAGGGAACCACTACCCATCATCGTGAGGCCAAGCCCACCCCCAAGGCTTGGCAGGGGGGGTGACAGGGATCAGAGCAGAGGCATGAGGGATGGTGATGGTGGTGGTGGTGGTGGTGGTGGTGGCTGGAGGAGTGACAGAGGTGGACTGTCTGCTCCATTTGATGGGGATGCCAAGATGGAGGAAGACCCGAAGACAGTGGTGCTGGTATGTAGCTGAGCTGGGTGTCTGTGGTGGGGGCGTAGGGGGAGGGGCATGTTTAGTGGACAGTGAGAGGTGGAGGTAATAAGTGATCAAGTTGGTATGGGTGACTACAGTTCTATGTACGTGATTGGTGATGTCAGGCATCGACAGCTGTTGCTTGTGTGATTGTATGTGTGTGTGTGTGTGTGTGTGTGTGTGTGTGTGTGTGTGTGTGGTGTGTGTGTGTGTGTGTGTGTGTGTGTGTGTGTGTGTGTGTGTGTGTGTGTGTGTGTGGATATTGACTGACCTCCTACACTTCAATTTGCAGCAGGTTCTTGCGAAGAGATTTGATGAATCTGCACAATCCTTGGACCTTTCAGACATGTTCCATGATGAGGGTATGTATTAGTTCATTGATTTAGGGTGTGTGACATTATTTTGTTTGGATCCTGGCATGATGTGGAATTTGTTTCTTCAGCTCTTAGGCGTGGTGGAGTGAAAGGAGACATGTTTGACCACAAGTTTGTTTCCTCTGTCCTCCAACTTGTTGGAGAGCACTGTCCAAATGTATGTATTAATCTATGTCATCCATTGTGTTCTAGCTTACTTGATTTATAATCCAGTGCGTGCTTTGTGACTTCAGACAGTTCACATACCTTTCATTTCTCTCTACTCCTGAGTTTTTAGTGCTGTGTTCTCTACTCTCTCTCTCTCTCCCCCCCCCACACCCCCCCCCTCTCTCTCTCTCTCTCTCTCTCTCTCTCTCTCTCTCTCTCTCTCTCTCTCTCTCTCTCTCTCTCTCTCTCTCTCTCTCTCTCTCCACCCTCATTCCCAGTCCACTTTTGTATGACTCTTAGCAGCATTGAGGGGGTTTGGTGATCTCTTTCTATTCTGTAGCTCAAAGGGCTTGACCTCAGCAACAACCGACTGAAGTTTTTGGACGCTTACACTGATATTCCATTGAAATGTCCATCTTTAGAATTCCTAAACCTCTCAGACAATTATGTGAGTCATCATGTTTATGTGTGTGTGTAGTATTGTAGTTTGTGTGTGATGGTACCAAGTAAGTATTATGTGTACATTCCAACCTAGCTACAGAATGTGGAGGAATTGAAGAAGGTTTCTGCTGGCACAGTTATTACTTTGCTCCTGGAGAACATCCCATTCATGCAAAGACCTTCGGCTGATGTTACTGCATTCATCAGGAAATGTTTCCCAAATCTACAGATGTTGGTAGGTGGTTTGGAGTGAAAGAGGTGTGCTTACACATGTGTATGTGTCGTGTACATGTATGTGTACTTGTCAATGAACTCCTTTATCATTTGGATTCCTTTGTAGAACAGTCAGCAGCTGCCAAAACCGGTAAAATTTGATCTTCCAATTCAATCAGGAGAAATGCCAAGTATCAAGGTACGCATTCCGTGTCTCCAAAACATGTTACTTGTAGGGATTAGCACTGGCAACTTTCTGTGTAGTATCCAAATACATGTAGGTCCTCAGTTATGAATATCTAGCCTTGATACAACATTTGTTTGTACAACTTGAGACAGCACCTTAAAAATGTATATGTAAAACGCTGTATACATGACCTCTGTTTAGTTTTATAGTACTCTGGTGCTATGCCTGCCTCCTGCACATTCTTTGTAACAGATTTCAAAATTTGGTAATTTGTGTTTAGTAATTAGAGCCCCAAATCGCAGTCTACTTTTAATTCTATTCTGAGCTAGATCATATGGCTAGATGCACGTGGCTATAACTTTTGTTTACATCTCATTTGTTGCTCCAATTTTTCAGAACAGCTACCTTGGTAGTGATGAAGTACGGAAAGTTGTTGTGACATTCCTAGAGCAGTGAGTATTGGGTGCACTGCTTTTGTAGCTTTAGAGAAGCTTGCAACTCACCTTGCTAGATTCTACATGATGTTTGATGACTTATCAGATTTGTCACGAGACAAGCTGCTTGAGGCATATTCCAATGAGGCAAGTTCACATTTGTGTTTTGGCAAATGCAAGCATGCATTGTGGCGGCAAGGTCAAGTGCCTTTTTTTTGCACACGGGTGTGCATGTGGAACAGGCAGTGTTCTCTTTAGCTGTGAACAGCTCTCCCAGGGGTTCCAGGTATGTCACACATGTGTGTGTGTGTGTGTGTGTGTGTGTGTGTGTGTGTGTGTGTGTGTGTGTGTGTGTGTGTGTGTGTGTGTGTGTGTGTGTTGTGTGTGTTGTGTGTGTGCACACGTGTGTGTTGTGTGTGTGTGAGTGTTTGTGCACACGTGTGTGTGTGTGTGTGTGTGTGTGTGTGCTTGTTTGTGTGTGTATCAGTCACCGTTCATTAAATACAGAATTATGATCTTGATACCTGTACTGTTAATGGTGTAAAAGCATGTCTGATCCTGCCTGGCCTTATTTGTAGTTTTGCATCAACCTGTCAATCCCTTCCTACATGTGTACATTTGCATGTACATGTATACCTGTTTACATATATGGGCTCTTGTAAACGCCACTGCTATGCAACCCTGCAGGGGGGCATCACTTCACTCGTACACTAATTGCGGGAGGAACTATCTTTATGTCAAAGACCTCGGTAAGCTAGTGTATCTCTTGAGTCGTACTACTTGTGTGGTGCACGTGTATAATTGATAGTGTCTGTGCATATTTAGTGATAAATGGACCGCATGCCTAAGAGAAGTGCTATTTAAGCCATTGCGACCTGCTTCTTGCATTCAATGGCATAATGTGATGTTAAAACAGAAGGCTTAAACTTTAAATTCATTTGGAGAATTAAAGTATTGGCTCTGGAGATACGCGATCGAGATGGTGGGGCGCATAAAAATTGCCCATGATCTTGATGATGGAGAGTATAAAATGTGTGTGTTTGGTGACAGGCTCGGTGAACTTACATTATTCTAAGAAGCAAAGAATGCTTCTAGCAATAATTTTTTTAGTAAATTGGAGTAATTCAAGCAAAATGAAGGGTGTACCCGAACGAAGTGTACGTAACTCTAGCAGCTTGCCGGCAGTGTTTTTGCCGCCATGTTGCAAGTCCCTCTTTAGTATGTTGATAGTTCTTATTTCAAGCGCTGGCTGTTTGTACATTTGTTGGAATCGAGGAATTTGTAACGCTTACATGGGTACAATCACATCAGGTCACTCAAAATTATGCAAGACCCTCTCAAATTTAGTTTCTTTTTCCACCAGTTATTAACCTACTATATATATGTTTATATGCAAATTATCGAGTCCCCAGGCCAATATACTTTTGAACTGCATTCGTTTGAAACGTTGACCTTTTGTAACAACAATGCGTAAAGCGGGGGGCGTTCCTGCCAATAACTACCGTGAAATTGTAACAAATGGTAATAATTGAAGTACCATGGATAGAGCTGCGTTTGCTGTTCACGTATATATCTGAAACTTGAGCGCTTGTTCCTTAACAACAAAGTTATGGTGGAAATAAGTTCCGTAACTTTGACCTAAAATTACAAAAAAGTATATTTATCATTTTTTCCCCAAAGCGCACGAAATGTAGCTTCGGTCCTTATTCAACGTGATTGGAAGTAATCGAGTTTGGATCTCTGGTACTTCCGTAGATATTAACTGGAATAGAGAGTAAACACGGATTGTTTAGTTTCTATTTGTTAAGGGCACGCCACCTTCTACCGCAATAATATATTCAATATGCTTGGTTTACACAGCTATACTTGGGTATGATAACAGAACAATTAAACGTTTATGCGTGTTATCATACCCAAGTATAGCTGTGTAAACCAAGCTTATGAATATATTATTGCGGTAGAAGGTGGCGTGCCCTTAACAAATAGAAACTAAACAATCCGTGTTTACTCTCTATTCCAGTTAATATCTACGGAAGTACCAGAGATCCAAACTCGATTACTTCCAATCACGTTGAATAAGGACCGAAGCTACATTTCGTGCGCTTTGGGGAAAAAATGATAAATATACTTTTTTGTAATTTTAGGTCAAAGTTACGGAACTTATTTCCACCATAACTTTGTTGTTAAGGAACAAGCGCTCAAGTTTCAGATATATACGTGAACAGCAAACGCAGCTCTATCCATGGTACTTCAATTATTACCATTTGTTACAATTTCACGGTAGTTATTGGCAGGAACGCCCCCCGCTTTACGCATTGTTGTTACAAAAGGTCAACGTTTCAAACGAATGCAGTTCAAAAGTATATTGGCCTGGGGACTCGATAATTTGCATATAAACATATATATAGTAGGTTAATAACTGGTGGAAAAAGAAACTAAATTTGAGAGGGTCTTGCATAATTTTGAGTGACCTGATGTGATTGTACCCACATGCAGGGTACCTGTAGGCATAAATTTACTCCCTCCTTGTAGCTGTACACCCAGTACCGTTTCCATTGACAACTCTTGGTGCAGCGTCGTCTGTGCATGTCTGCCAACTGTACTAGTTTGTACATGTACATGTAATGCAACTTTCTACTCAGCAGCAACTTGTAAGAAGTGATATATCATCAGCTAGAATGAATCAATGACACAGACTATTTGCAGTATACTGATCAATGCATATGACCCATATTCATATATTTATATACTTTTCACACTTATTCAGAAAAGTGTTAGACAACAAACAAGTATTCTATTTTCGTAGAGGAACTAGTGTAAATGAAGTTTCTTGTGCCTATGTGATAATGCTACCTGTGGAAGTGTTTTTGATTGCAAAGCAGCAGGGTTGACGGAGGACATATAAGGGCAGATTGGAACATTTTGGGTCAGTTGTCAATTAGCACAGCTGCCTGTGTAGACTGAAGCTGTGTTGGGATATTTACAGTGGTTTTTGTCATTAAAGGTGCTTTTTGCATTGCAAATAAGTTAGTGTATGTGCAATTGTGTATCTGTTTGGTATCAACTCTTAGGTGGCAATGCCTCTTACCTCCTACTTTCAGGTAAGAGGTTTTCAGCTCTGAAGCGTGGGAGAATAGATATCGTTCAGTTGCTGAAACATCTTCCTAGAACAAAACATATTTCTTCAACCTTTACTGTTGATGTTGTCAGAAACACTGTAAGTTGATTGATGTAACACTGTGAATGAATATATCGTATTTTCAGCCCTAATTCGCTTTTTTTTGATTGGCCATGCACTTCTCTACTATAAGTGCATGTTGTTAAGTTTGTGCAAAGAGATTTAACTAGGCAATATTGTAAGTATTTAATTGCTTCATCATTTGCCCAACAGCCTTCTACAACAGCATTTGTCCTTTATGGAGCGTATGTTGAAGGTGAGATGGCCACTAGTGAAATATTTCATATAATAGTTTGTGACACAAGCATACTGTACCTATTGATGAGGGGTTGCTGTTAATTAAATTGCCATCAGTTGGATTGATAAAGGAAGGTAGATCATAAACTGAATGTGCCAAGTTTGTTGATGTGTCTTTTTTTGCAGCATCCTGTCACACGTCATGGTGTTACGTAGCTCATAATAAACCTGCCAAAGCTATGGGTGTAATGGGCTGGTCTGTATTATTTTTGTGCATTGATACATCATTATTACATCATTATTACATCATTATTACATATTTTGTTGTTTTTGCAGTGGAAGGAGGGAGACCACCTGAGAGCTGGGCAATAAGATCGTTCACACGCATGTTTGTAATCACAACTGTTGGAGGCACTGGGTGAGTTGTTCAACATTTGTAGTTTAGGGTTGGTTATGTGCATTTGAAAGCAGCTTTTGTGGCATTGGTATTTGCATGCAATCTATTAATTGACTATCAAATCGTGGCACTTGTTCAGGGTAAACAGGATTAGCCCAATACATATGGGTTCTATTAAATATGAGCAGTAGGGTGGATACAGCACAAGTAGCGCAACAACAAAAGAGAAGCTTATTTCACATCACTTTGTAAGGAGAATAGGTACTTCAATATGAGAAGAAGGCAATATAATTACCCAGGTGGCTATGGCAATTTTCTAACCATGGGGTATTAGAATAGCAGAAAGGCGAATACCATTTATTAACTGTATGAGTTTGCCGCCCCATCCACTTGTATCTGTTTGGTGGCCAATCCAAATATATCACATCAACTTCATTACATGAGAAGTTGACGAGAAAAATTTAGGCCATGGAATCACATGGGACATGAAGAAATGTTGTTTTATTAATTTTTTTAGGAAAGGAAGGTAACAAACCACCAAGCCATGCTTATGAACTGTTTATACAGATTATGTGGATACAGTAGATAACATGATAGGTGGTCCTAAAAAAAATTCATCAGCTTTATGTTTATTTGAAAGTATTTTATCAACAAAAAAGACAAAATGAAAACTGATTGCACAATGATGTTTTGTTATTGTTTGTCAATAACACATAAAAATTACAATAGTTAACTGACTGTAATTGCTAAGATACATTCATTTTCAGTAACTTCTCTCCAATAAAAACATTTTGAAGGCCTTCTCCATGATAAATTGGGATGAAATTTGCTTCATGTATGTAAATTTTGAAAGAAGTATGAGATGGTAGTGCAAAAAAGTGGGTACGCTTGTACTAGATTATCTCAAGTCTGTGTGGGGCCTATTGCTACAGTGTAACTCCAATAGTGTTTTCTTTGGTTCAGTGTATCAATCATCAATGATCAGATGATAGTGAGGAATGCCAGCCCGAAGCTCATTAAGGTAACTTGCCATTATTCCAGCAAGAAATCAAATAGCATGTTTAGATTGTGTGTGTGTGTGTGTGCATGTGTGTGTGTGTGTGTGTGGGTGTGGGTGATGGGTGTGTGCTTGTGCTTATGTTGGTGCTGTGATGGGCATCTGAGATGTGTGTATTCTTCCTTTGCTCTTAGCTTGTCAAGCAGGAGTTACCCCAACTGGTTCAGGAAGCGTCCATGCAGCCTAGCACAAGTGCTGCTGCAACAGATGTCTCCATGATGCCAGACTCTCTGCAGGTATTGGTGCATGCAAGGGCATTGGCTGAGCAGTTATAATAGCTACAACATTATACTGCTTGATTGTTGACGAGTAGTAAAACCGTCATTCATTTGCTTGCATTCTAAAGAAAACAAACAAATAATGTTTCAACAGCTTGTGGCATTATGAATTGAGATCTATACCACCATTCAAATTTGAAGATCAGTATTCCAGTAGAAAAGTTAGCTCCCTTTGTACTACAACAAAAGTGCAGTTTATACAAAGCAGTGTATTTAGCAGTGCTAAAAGGGTGTTAATTTTGACTCATTCTGTAGTGCTAACATGTAGCTTTGTCAATAGTGAAGCACTTATATGGATACACAGGAAGCACACACACACAAAAAGAGCAGTGATTGCTTATGTTTTTGCGTTAAAGAACGGCAGAAATGCATGCATTTTATTAGAATCTTGTCTCATAAGCTATGCAATAATTGGCATGTTTTAAATAGGTACAGTAGTACACAGGGTTTACTCGCGATGTCAATGACAAAGCATATATATGATGCAGTGCATACAAATGTGTTCTGTGTACTGTTTGTTTGCGCATGCAACAAAACAGAATGCACCATGCTCCCTAATGTATACCCTTTGTCAGTCTGTGGTATACCAGGTGGTGTTAAATGAGATTAATTTATTAACAGTATTTTCAGTCTAAATAAACGGTATACAATTTGTACGTTAGGCAAATATGAATTGTGTTATTACAATCTCACTACTTTAATATATGTAAAGATTAAATCAAATATAATTAATGTTATTTAATAATGCTTTTAATTTTTTAAACTACACAATTTAAGTTAAATTTGATTTGCAGTTATTTGAATCAAATTGAACTTGAAAATGCTACAAGACTACTACACTTTTAATGGACTTTGACTTTTAATAACTCATTATTACATAATGTAATACCAAATGAAATGATTGTTCTGAACTTTATTTCTTAATGGACCTATTTATTAAATATAAAATCTTAACCCAAATAATTTGAAAATGAATCATGACCTTAAATGACCTGGTAAGTTGACATCAATCTGCATATTCATACCCTGCACTATCTATACATCATTATTGAAATCTGCCATTAATCTTGAATAACTTTTATAATAGAGGGCTTTGAAAAGGTTAATGGTGAGTGCTTACCTCACCGCTTAACAACAATCTAAATAGAATTGGATTAATAATTTTGCATAACTACTGTAATGCACATAAAAGAAAGTGCTTAATTAATTCTAATCCTTTGGTATATTAATTCAAAACCTTTGCCTTCATTTACGAAACATCCAGTATAATGTTTTGTTTTTAAAGGGCATCACATATGTTACTTTGTGATTGGGTAGGTTCTTAATTGAATGCTATCTTTTGAACATAGCAAGCTGCAGTTGAGAGATTGGCTATGGAGACTCGTATGAATTTCCATTGGAGTGCGAAGTAAGCACACTTATAAGAATGCAGAAGTTCATGCTGGAGACTGCCGCATGTGGTGATCAATGTATTGCCAAGGAATCTATGAAGTATAAAATACTAAGTGCCAACAGCCCTAGCAAGCAATTTTGTACTAAACAAAGCACTGGGATGAATCATTAGTGCATCCTTAAGAAGAATTGCTGAGCTGTCCATTCTATGCATAAGTCCTTGCAGAAGGCAGATTGTGATTGCCATAGAAAATGCTTTGTAGGCGTTTGTGCACAATGGGCAGCCCAGTAATTGTAGCTAAAGAGTAAAGTAATTCTCGCTAATAATCCATGTGTCCATGTCACATTATCCGACGTTTACCACAATGACAGAGCAAAATAATTTAATCAAGACTGTCAATCTACAAGTGCAAAGCATTAGGTAAACTATACATTTGTTAGGTAAATCTAACAATGTTTGAGCCGATCACACACCCTACACAGTTGTATTAGCTGTCTTGAATATAGTTTCCCGATGCATTCAAATATTTTTACCGCCAATTAAGAAATTATCGTCAAACAAACTGTTCTTAGGTAAACCAATAAGAGTGTGTTAGGTGTAGACTTGAGGTGGCCTTTAGCGCTTGTAGATTAAAATCAAGTTGAAATTAATCAAATTTAAATATGAACTGCGGTAGTCATTTTGGAATGCAATTATACCATACTGTGATCCAAACTTTGTGAAACAGTATTATCGCAAATGTGTCACTGTATGAAACGAAGGTTATACTATATAACAATTGTTAGTGGGCAATGTGAATTCCATTAAATACACCAACTCGTGTAATGCATGTTTGCCATCTCTCACAATATGTAATTTGTTTTATACAACCCTCTGATTCAGATGTACATATACCGACGTTATTAAGCACTCTTGTGGGTTCATAATATCTGTACAATGATTTATAACCACAATCTTTGCATCACAATAATGTGCCTTACCGTTCACAAATAATTGAATTGGTGAATAAACCGCTTGAAATATTCGAGCTCACGAAATATTTGGCAGTATCTTTTTGGTTAAATTAAAGTCATTAGTATCTTATACTATGAGGGATTTTCATCTTGGATTAGGTGTCTTAGCTGTAGTCTGAAGTCCCATTCTGAACTGCAGAGATAGTTGAAGTAGGGTTGTGAGAAAGTGCAGTATTAGTTTCAAACCCCAATAGCAGTGATTTTTAGTAGATTGTTATTTAGCTTGCTAATCTTATGAGCATAGAGCTGTATTATTGTTCCCAGCTATTCAATAGGACTACTAAAAATAATCCCGTCTGTAGTAGTTCTCAATCATGTAGGTCGATATATGTTTTTATTATTATTTTTGTCTTTGTTTAGATGCCTTGAAGAAAACCAGTGGGACTATAACAAGGCATTGACTGCATTCAATTTCCTAATGGTATGTGTTTTTTATGCCCTGCATCTACATGTGTTGTCATATGGGTCTCTATCTACTACACAGTCACAGTCCAAAGTTCCACCTGAAGCTTTTATATGAACAAAGATCTACATGTATCTCTTCGTAGTGATTGTTTCATGTGTTCTAATATTACAGAGCCATCCATCATTTATATAAGCAAGCAAACATGTCACCATTGCTGTGTATTGCAGAAATCTGGTATTTTTCTGAAAGCGCCCCCATCCAGTGGTGTGCAATTTAGAGCATTTGTACATTTGCTGTACATGCTCACATTGGACTCTGCGCAAACATGTCCTTTATGTAATATTGAGCTCATGTGTGTACATGATACATGACAAATAATATTTTACTTTTGATGTGGTGTTTGGAGTAATGGTTATATTAAATGCAGCAACTAGTTTTGTATCCATATATCTATCCATCAGGCATGGAGGGGAAGACTGTATTCCCCACCAGCACTACAGATGATGTAACATCACTAAGTTCTTGGATAAAACCCCTTCATGACACTGCTATTAATTGTATGAAGAGCAGATGGGGCCTTCGAGAAAAAGGGCTAGGTATTGCATCTAAAGCATTGAAGAATGTAGAGGTGGTAAGCTGTGAATTCCTCTTGGGTTCCGACTCAGTCGTACACAGTGATACTGGTGAGCTCTTATTAAATGCAGGTTGCAGTTCAATGTTTGTATCAATGTACACAGTGATACTGGTATTAAAGGCAGGCTGCAGTTCAATGTTTCACTCACCACATCAAAGTCTGTTTCACTAAATCATAACCACCCAAATAGCATAGCCCAAATAATAATTATCCTTGTCTACTCCATAAAGACAAGGGGGGTCCATTTTAAAGAAGTGACTGACACAGCAGAGAGTGGTGAAGATGGTAAACATACTTCCAACGACACAGCTTGCCAAGATAGAGGATGGATTTGCATCCCCCTTGCAATGAAAGTGTTTAAAGGTGGGGCTGAAACCGAAGTAACTTCATCAGTGCTCAAGTGGCAAAAATATTGGCTATCCACCAGCAGTGAAGTTCTTTCATCTATGTACTGCTGGCTTGGGGTCCGCTGTAGCCATGCTGTCACACCCTTTCCCTCCAGATGGACCAAATGTCTACATAATTATATTGTGTATTGTAATAGTAACAAGTTGGTGTGTGTAATTGTGCATCCATAATGTGTTTTGTATAAAGTGTCAATGAAAGTGAGGGCATGCACATCCACCAGCTGGATTAGCAGTGTGTGTGTGTGTGTGTGGGGGGGGGGGGGGGGATGTACGGCTGCTGGGGGTGATGAGGCCAAGGAGTCATTATCTTGTCTTTTCATATTTCTCACCGCCATCATGACCATTTATGGAAGACTATGTCTCAACCTGGTGAGATGCAATGCAACAATTCTGCTGGCTTTTGGCAGACAATAAATATTTGTAGTGTGTTCTTTTTGTTTTTGTATCAATAATAATGACTTAACTAAATTTTTGTAACACTAATGTTTTTTTTTCACATTGTTGGATTCTTACAACATTACTAATTGCCATATGACATATATACTGTGTACACTATAATTGAGCATTGTTGGGAAAATGTGGTGCTGTTCTATGTCTAGCAATAAGCTTATGCTCAATTGTATTCTCAATCCTGTTCAGTTTGATAACTTTACCAGAGAGGCTAACTGAATTACTGTAATACAATTCACAACAAAAATTGATGTTTTTTACATACAGGATGTCTCACAGTCAAGGAAAATTCCTATAAAAATTAATCCTGCTTGCTAATTAACAGTCAATTATTGATAATAATGACGTAGCAAGAAATTATGACATAAAGCATTTAATTAATATATTGGTTTCTGTTGTTTCAATCACTATGCTCAAGCTATCCCAATCCCATGACCTTTTGATGCTCTACAGATGTTTGATACTGATGGTGTCAAGCACAGCTCCCGCTACATTTAGGTGGTTTGGGTAGCATCACATTCTTCATTTGATGTACATTTGAATCGTGCTATTGATATGTTTTATGAGCAAGTCGTATTCTCTTAAAACATATCTCCTAGCTCCATCACCTCTTTACTTTGTAGCAGAAAGCTTTATCTCCTAAGCTAGATGGCTAGCAACTTATTGAAAAGTCTGATAAAGCACAGCCATATTCAATTTCTTTCCATTTCAGCTAAGCATGCTGCAACCTTTCAGTAACACCCTCCATAAGGCCAGCTTTCATCTTAAACCAGAGGAGTTCCACACTGCAGTGAAGTGGTGGCTGGGCTTAGACATCTCATATGGATCTCAATGTGCTCTATGTCCTGATAGCTCTCTGCACTCCATAGGGCACCATGCAACCACTTGTAAAAGAGGACTGGGGGGGGGGGGGCTATATTTCGCCATAATAAACTTCAAGCCTTCTATGTAGCACATTTGTTGGTCCAGGTGTAGCACTCAGCACAAACCTCTCACAGACAGGACTATTGTACACGACTGGGATCGAGGAAAGCCAGCTGCCTTCAACGTCTGTGTTGTCTCACCACTAAATTCAAATGTAAATGTAATGTATTATCTGCAGCGGGAGCAACAGCAGGTGCAACATGAGAGGCAGCTGAGCTGAGAACCACACTGCCAATGATGCAAAGTGCACTGAGTTGGGGTAGACAAGTATATATATATATGAAATCACATTAATGAGTGATTTAGATAATACATTTATTTACCTCATAATTATTATAAGGTAAATAAAATTATCTAACATAAAAAATAAATTGGATAGAATAGAATTGATTGAAATACATAGATACAAATAACAACAACAAAAAAAAAGCATACACAAATTCTGAGGCAAGTAATGGCAAGCATTCGTGCACCTACAAACTGCCTATGAAAAGGGGTACAATTTACAATAGAACCTAAGGTCAACAGCACGGAGTCGAGAGTGAAAAACTGTAATGTTCAAGGAGACAACATCTTGAGGCAATGAGTTCCAGACAGGAAGTACACGATCAGTAATAAATTGGGAATGAAATTGATGATGAGATAAGCACCTCGATTGTAGGACGTAAGAATGACCACGAATGGAGTGGAGCCTATCCGCCATGTAGAAAAAACTATTAATGTATAATTATAGTGATAATTAATTAGGCACAACTAAAAATCATGTGACATGTCTAATAAAGTACTGAATGTCCTGTTAATTAATTTTAGTGTCAATAAATTAAAACCATTCATTCAAGATTAAGTGACCACCCATATTCAAGTTACAATTATTAATGACAATTAATAACACTTTAGTTACTTGTTGGTCATTTGGTTACATGGCCTTTTGAGAACAATATGAAGCTAATCTAGTGATGAGGAATTTCAATGATAATACACAAAGTTGCATAATTGGCATATGTGTGTGGATGTGTAATTATGAGTGGGATGAATTTTAAACAGTGCATATAAGTCATTTAATGCAACAGCAGTTTAGCCACAAAAACCAGAGCGGTTCTTCAATTTTGTACAGCTTCACCCCTTAAGTTTCTTCCTGAACCACGCTATGCACAGAATATTCAGTGAGCATGTCAAATGTGGCATACATACTTTGGTCATGTTTCTAATGTAAACTGTAATGTGGTGTTGTTTGTGGGAGTGAGGCATAATTTTAGTGTAGTCAAAATAATGCCAACATCCAGTCAGGAACTACATACAGTTTGAAAGGCAAGCAGCACAAAGCAATTGTTATTTAAAAATACCTTCTAACAATAAGAAAAGCTAGCAACATTGCTTTGTGATTACTCCTCACTCAAAGCATCCAATTGTGATTTAGAAAACTATGTGTGCAATTCAATAAACAACCTTGTTTCAAAAAATAGTTTCTAAATCACAATTGGATGCTTTCAGTAAGGAGTATTCACAAAGCAATGTTTTTTTCAACATGAGTGCACACTCAGAATAATGAAACATGCTGTGTTGCTTTGCCTCTTGTTTAAAAGCATATTGAATGCAAATATCTCTCACTTTGTTGTAGAAAGCCAGCATTTAAGTAGATATCTCTAGATCTTTTATTTGAATAGCATAAAAGGTACACACAAAAACACATTAAACATAATTTCACAGAGATGCACAGATATGGTAATTTTGCAACTCAATAGACAGAGCAGTGATCTGACCTATCCAGTTGATTTAGTGTTATAAAGCCATTGAGAGCCCCCTGAACCTCAGCCCAGTTGTCTCAACTGCTACTGGAGAGAAAAACTGGGTTTGCATACTAAAATTAATGTTATTGCCTTGAAGACATAAAAATAAATATACTTAGACTAAATTTGCTTTGTATCACTGTGCTGAAGTTTCGGATGGTGTTTTGAGGTGTTCCATAGTATGTTTTGAGGTGTTCCATAGTAATTTCTTATTGTAAACTGAATTCAGCTATAACAGCTTTGTGGTTGCATCTTAAAATTGCAGAACACTGGCTGTTTTGATCACATCACATAAGTATTGTAATTAGCTTTTAATACTTTAAGCTAATTAAAAATTCAGCGCTTTACAACTCCATGACAGATACGCCGAGTAAGCAATGTGTAGAGGACCTTTCGGACTTGTAGAATATAATCTTGAAAAAACATGCTTTTCGCGTAAACAACCCCAATTACTGCCTATTGAACTACACAATTGTGTACATATGGGATCGTTTCTGCAAAAAAAGGGAGACCTAGCGTACATCATAAAATTTCCAGTACGCGCAATAGAAATGTAACGCTTCCGTTGAAATGTATGGCTAATGAAACATTGAGAGCTTTACAACTCTATGACAGATACTACGATTCTCAGTGCGTAAGAAGCAATGTATAGAGGACATTTCATTCTAGAATATACGAAATCTTGAAAAAACATCGGTCATATGTATACTTTTATTCAGATTCCAAACCTCACGTGATCAATTTGTATTGCTGAAAATTGGGCTGGGCACCAGCGTATAACTGTTTCCACGTGTGGTTGACACATAGGGAATGTTCCAATTTGGCCCCATGAATGGACAGGGGGAAACGCTGAAAGCAACAATGCAGGTACGTGATAGATAAATAGTTACCTTGAGCGCTATAAACATTTGCATGATTGGCGCGACCCACACCTTTGGCAACAGGCCAAGGGCATAGAACTGGACCCGAGCAAACAGGTGAAGAATTTCTTGGCGCTGAAAGCTAAAATTATACACTCAGAGTAAGTAAAAACTTGCACAGTTCAGCTGGTGGGTGCACAATCAGGGACTATACGTGACCGTGCTGGGTTACGTGTGCATGTGTATGTGTTAGTCTCGGTGCCCAGACCTTATATCACAGCACCGGATGTATTACATCACCGGTACGTGAAAATTTTCACGTACCGGGTGATGTAATACATCCGGTGCTGTGATATAGGGTCTGGGCACCGAGATTATTTTGTAGTGGTAATGGTTGTTGCTGTGTGTTGCAGTGAACTGATTAAGAAGTTCCAAAGCAAGGCTCAGGAGTGCACCTCTACATTGAAGGAGCTGAAGGAGTCAAGGAGGAAGGAAGCAACATTGGAGGCATGCATCACTGGTCTCAAGGCCGAGCTACAAGCCCTCCACCACGTGAGATGTTACAACATGCTCTAAGTATTGCCTTCACGTTGACGTGACCATCCTTTTTAGGAGAACAGTAGCCTCAAGTTGTGTGTAAGACGTAGGGAGGAGGAGTGTAGTAGCTTGACCAGCAGATGTGCTGAACAAGAGGTGAGAGAGCTTAGCTAATCATGAGGTCAAATGACAGCATTTGGCCCACTGTAAAGGTTTTTACCTTGCAAAAGTGTACAGTAAGTAAATTAACAGTTGGTTCTGTGTGTTGATATAGTGGTATGGTAAAGATGTGAACTTTTCTATTCAGCATATATCTTTATTGGTGAGAAGTTATATTTACTGTTACCTTGTTTTCTTGATACAATGGTTGGGTTGGATATGGATATGATACGGATGTGGGAAATTATTGAGTGCAAAAGTTTAGTTCACAGTGTGCAGCATACTTTAAGAAGTAGAATTCAGTTTTTTCCCTTCACATTAATCTTTTGCTTTGAGCTATATTATAAGGTTCAAGGGGTATTGAACTGCGCTGAAAGTAGTCTTGCTAAATGGATTGGTAGTAGAGAAAGGACACCTAGCTGCATTGCCAGGTAGACCTACATATATGTGCACACCACCTTGGAATGGGAGAATGGAACAATATCATAGAAGGAAGGATAATAAAGGAGTGCTGTTACCTTCCTTTGATATGTTGTAATGATCACATTGAACTTTTGTAAGCATTCATCTTCAATGTAATACTTGAACGAAAAAAATTGCTTTGAATGGTAGAGTACTATTTATATTGTCATAAATTTGTTTTTACGATTCCTGCGTTTGATCCTGGTTGATACTTTACATTCAAGTGTGAAATAGTGTTATAATGGCAGCATAATGTTACTAGTTTGTTGAGTGAAATTGTTATTTGCATTTGACGATGATGTGCTGTTCGTTAGGTGCTGGTTCAGCAACTTACAGCTAAGATAGGGCAGCTGCAGTTTCAGAGAGAAGCTGTGGAGGAAGAACGGAAGATGGTTGATGCATTGAAAGAGGAGTAAGTGCATGGTGGGGGCATGCAGTGAAATGTTGAATGGTGTAGAGTGTGGTGGAATTGGACATGCTGAAATTACAGTTAGTCGCTACTTCATTCGGAACCCATTGATAGCATTCTTTCAAGTGGCTCCTATTCTGAGTTACGTGAAAATTAAGTAGAACATGGAGAAAAATGGGTCTGGGTACAACCATGCACATAGTTCTCTTAAAATTGTGCGTTTTTAAAAAGTTTGGAAAGCATGAAATTATATTCTCATTTGATTGATACAGACATCTAAACTGTCCGATTGTTTTTAGTTGAGGGTTCTGTTACCTATACATATGGAACGTTCTGCAAGATTTTAGATTTATATATATAGCTATTCAAATCGCTATATCTCCAGCAAGGTTTACGCTACCGACATTGTAGTTTCACCACTTTATACCACTCCATTTCTCCATGTATGTATAAAATTCGGTGTCTTGCACAAGCACGGTGCTGATGTTACAAGGTCTGGTACCCCATGTGGTTGAAAACCTCCACATCTTCAGATAGGAGTGTTTAAATCGCTTCAAATTCGGAGTGTACATAGATGGGTCTTGTCGTTATTCATTTGTTCTGTTTGTTAATTTTTATCCTATCTGTTATGGAGCTACTGATGTGCAAAGTTAATGCAGTCGTTCTGTGCCAATAATTTTGGCAAACTGCGTCCAGTTCAATGTATGGGGAAATTATTGACACAAATCAAGCAGGAAAATATACATTAACTTTGCACAGCGGTATCTTATAATATTAAATTTAACAAACAGAATAATTCGGTAGCTACAGAACCCCTCTATGTACATTCCGAATTTGAAGCAATGTTGACGCTCCTACTTGAAGTTTTGAACCACATGGGGTATCGGACCTTGTAACATTGGGACTGTGCTTGTGCAAGACACCAAAATGTATGCAAACATAGAGACATGGTGTGGTATAAAATGGTGAAAATGGGATGTCGGTAGGCTAAACCTTGCTGAAATATGAATAGGATACTATATGGAACGTTCTATACGAAAATGGGTCTTGTGGATTTTATTTTATAACATAAAAGTTAAATCGATATATCGTCCGAAATATTAACGCTATCGGGTTCCTATTTTTAACACAACATACCACACCATTACTATATGTGAAAATCCATTTTGGGGTCTTACACATGCGGGGTACCGACATTTCAAGGTCCGATACCCCGTAGGGTTCAAAACGGCCATATCTTCAGGTAGGAGTGTCCAAATCGGTTCAAAATAGGTACCTATGTAGAAGGGCCCTACCGCTATTGATTTGTTCTGTTCGTTAATTTTTGCTTTATCCGTTATGGAGATACAAGTGTGCAAAGAAATTGCATATTTCCCGGGCGTTACGCGCCATTAACGTATTACGAGGACGTCCTCGAGCCAGTCGTAATACGTTAATGGCGCGTAACGCCCGGGAAATTTGCAATTTCTTTGCACACTTGTATCTCCATAACGGATAAAGCAAAAATTAACGAACAGAACAAATCAATAGCGGTAGGACCCTTCTACATAGGTACCTATTTTGAACTGATTTGGACACTCCTACCTGAAGATATGGCCGTTTTGAACCCTACGGGGTATCGGACCTTGAAACGTCGGTACCCCGCATGTGCAAGACACCAAAATGAATTTTCACATATAGTAATGGTGTGGTACGTTGTGTTACAAATAGGAACCCGGGTAGCGTTAATATTTCGGAAGATATATCGATTTAACTTTTATGTTATAAAATAAAATCCACAAGACCCATTTTCGTATAGAACGTTCCATATATATATATAAATCCACAAGGGTCAAAATCTCGTGGAACGTTCCAAATACATACATAATTTAGTAACATAGGTTCTGATAAATAAAGATGTGTTGTTTGTACTTCTGACTGATGTTCATTGGTTTATCACTTGATGGGCGACACCCTAATACATGTTTCAGGTGTTAAGGGGTCGTACTGTGCATGATGTGTTTAATGGAACTCTTCTTTTGCAGGAAGGAAAAGCTGAGAAGCCTAATTGCTCGAAAGAGGAGGGAGTATGAACGAGTCAATCAACGTAAGTGTGCAGGTTGTGGCATGTGTTGGTAGGAAGGTGTGTTTACAGCATTGTAAAGACACCATTAATTAAAGGGACATAGACATGGCATGGGTGGTTCATTCCATAGCATATGCTGATAATCATCGCTGCCCACAGTAATTTTGAAGAAACCTAGAAACAATGTCGTTTGCTCCCACGTACTGCCTATCTATATATAGAGCTTTGTTACGTTGCTACCACAGCATGAGCTCTGGTGTACTTTGCTCTATGTATCAATGCTGATAGTTCAGTATAACTAACTGTCCTGAGATTCATATGGAAAAATATGGCGATGTGCGAGCGATATGCATCACTAAACTGCTTGGACAGACATCTGCCATACGATAAAGTTGATCACCTAAGCACGATAACAGTGTGAACTACACTGTCTTGGTGGTACAGAAGGTCATTCTATGTCAAATCATCACATGTTCTGCCACCCACATTTCAAATCCTCGTGATCTTTGTGGATCTATTTGGCCTCGTGGACTTATACATGGATGTAAAATATTAAACTCCCAACACCTATACTTGTGACGCTAATGCTTGTTGAACTTTTGACCACAAAAGTAAACTAGCAAAACTAAACACATAATATCTCAGCCTGTGAGCCACAGTGAGCAATGAGGTTTTGAACTCTATTAGGGCAGTCTAGGTCGTTTATTTTTAGTTGTAAGTCTTCCAACTGAAAATGAAATTTGTAATTCCTGTTTTAGAGTTGTAATAAGCACTGATTTCAGTTTATCAGACAAGGTATTGTTTTGTTTTCCATTTTAAAAACGGAATACCTAAGTTCCGTCTGTGACCAAGTTATATGGTAAGTTTCAGAGGTAGTGTTGTTTCTGGTTTGTGACCGAATTTACAAATTGAAGCCGTTTAATATTGGTTCTCTATAGAACTGTTGCAGTTGTGACAGTTCTATAGAGAACCTATATTAAACGGCTTCAATTTGTAAACTTCACCCACTTATGGTCACAAACTAGAAACAACTTTACCGGAGACCCTCTAGGCTCAACCTTATGTTCCAACCAGATCCCATTCCGTCCCCACTCTGAAACTTACCGTATAACTTGGTCACAGACGGAACTTAGGTATTCTGTTTTTAAAATGGAAAACAAAACAATACCTTGTCTGATAAACTGAAATCAGTGCTTATTACAACTCTAAAACAGGAATTACAAATTTCATTTTCAGTTGGAAGACTTAAAATTAAAAATAAACGACCTCCATGTAGTGCACTAATAGAGTTCAAAACCTATTGCTCACTGTGGCTCACAGGCTGAGATATTTTCATTCAGCAACATTTGCTTTAGTGTCACCACCATAAGAGTATCACCACCTCCCACTACGGTTTGTACTTCTTGATTTGTGTTACACACCACCAAAGCGTTCACAAGAGTAGGTCTGCTGTTGAAGCACTTGAGGTTCTGATGTGCGCAAAGGTGTGTGGCTACAATAACATATAGACACGCGTGTAACAGATCAGTCTGGCACCTGCTGAATCTGTTTGGCAATTATATTCTTTGGTGCATTTGAAACATGGTGTAGCTTGTTCCTCATAATGCTTGCACTAGTGCTGGCTATGGATGACAGCTGTGGGGCATATTATTGTACCTGTGTCTTCAGCGTCATTCCAGGCAAATTTTGCCAACCTAAAAGTGTCATGTTCTCATATTGAAGTACCACTTCCCATATATGTTGTACTATACAAAATACACAAAATCACTTAATATTTGCATACCCATGGTTGATAAAATACAGCCTTCTGAATAATTAATTGTTTGGGCTACCTCAACCACTTTAGAAAATGACTACTATGGCATATTTATACATATGAGAGATCTAGTTGTACTCTGTCATAGGTGGGCACACTAATCAGTCATGAATTTCCTTAAAAACGGTTTATTAAAGTTAAGTAATTCATGAATTTATAATGAATTTTACTGTATCAATATACATGCCTCCTTAGATTGTCACCAAATTTTCTTGGTGGACACTGGTAGTAGTAGCATGTTTAGCTTGTCAGATCTTGGGGATTCTGGGATGGGAAACAATTTTAAAAGCTGGCTGCCATTTTAAATCCTCCCTCACTCGTTATTTTAGTCAAGTGTTTGTTTAGTGTAGTTACTGAGAGGTGTTTTGACCAAAATTGTTATAGAGAATCCACAAAAATTAACAGCTAGCTAAACATTACTTAACCCTGCAGAGTCCTTTCTGCTCAAGGTGTATGTTCTACCCCTGGTTGTCACAAGATTGACAAGGGTCAGAACATCTGGGAGGGATCAAGGTCCATGATATCCTGTTCCCCAGGGTCGGCAAATGAAGTATGTATTGATGAAGGAATGTCACTGTGATGGCACGCTTGGGTTCATCAACCTTTACAATGTAGCCAATTCTACTATGGCAGATACTTCATCGCAGCATGATCAGAGGGTGTGCTGGTGGCTATTCATTTTGGGTGGCTAGCTAGCTAGCTCTTTATGTGCCAAATCAACTTATTGCTTGTATTGTTCCAATAAATTGTATCTTGATTTTCTAGATCAAGGTAAGCTTGTATGTCCTGTAATCCATTGCTTAAAGAATGCACTTTTGATGGCCATTGCAAGCTTTTTCTTAGACTTCATAAGTCAACAGCAACTAAAACTTATTTTTCCATCACGGATGTTTCAATGCTGGAAAAAAAAGTGTATAATTAGAATTCACATAGGGTTATTATTGAAATTTCAGAATAGAGTAATGGGATTGGAAACAAGCCCAATCAACACTAGTTAACACCTGCAGTCTTCACAGTGTAATACTTATATCATGTGTCCATGTGTGTATTCATGTCTGTGTATGCGTGTGTCTGTATGTGTGTGTCTGTATGTGTGTGTCTGTGTGTGTGTGTCTGTATGTGTGTGTCTGTATGTGTGTCTGTATGTGTGTCTGTATGTGTGTTTCTGTATGTGTGTGTCTGTATGTGTGTGTCTGTATGTGTGTGTCTGTATGTGTGTGTCTGTATGTGTGTGTCTGTATGTGTGTGTCTGTATGTGTTTCGGCTGTATGTGCGTGTGTATCTGTGTGTGTATCAGTGTGCCTGTCATGTGTGTGTTTGTATGTATGTGTATCTTTGCCTGTGTGTGCATGTGTGTCTGTTGTGTGTGTGTCTGTGTGTGCTTGTATGTCTGTGTGTGTGTGTCATGTGTTCTGTGTATGTGTGTGTGTCTGTATGCATGTGTATGTCGTATGTGTGTCTATATGTGTACATGTGTGTGTGTGGAATGGAGACTGTAAGAGGTTCACTCAGGCCAGTTCAGTTTTCCTCCTATGTGTACTATCAAGTCGAAATCTTCGTTTACTGGTCACAAGAATACATTGCTCTTCCCAGTATAACGTTTGCGGTAGGAGAGGGCATAATGACATGTAACCAATTAATTGTGCAATTGACGAAAATATGCTCGCACTTTTAAAATGTATATAAATTTTCCCATAGTAGTACTACGAATGAAAATGAGACTTTGCAGTGTAAAAATCTAGGCTCTATCAGGGACTGGTTTTGTATAATTTTAATGACCGACCTAATGAAGCTATAGCCACAAGTTTCAATGGGTGCCAAAAACGATGTTGTACTTTAGTCGCACTGATACTTACGAGGAAACATCGTAAAAACTATATGTTGCAGTGGTTAAACGTGACCACTATCCCTCTTACTTACAAAAAAGGCACAAAAAGTAATCAACTAGGCCAAAACACCCGCAAGTTTGTTGTTAGAGGGCTATGTGTGAAACTTACTATAACTTCCCTTCTGTACATTGTATAACAAAAATTTAAACGTTCCCGGACCTACATACAGCAAGGAATCCAAATCTGTAACTGGTTTTGACGCTGCTCAAAAAACCCCAAAGGGAGAGGATAGCTAGACACTCAATCAACACTGAACTAGTAAGTGCGTGGATGGCAGATTCCATGAAGTATAGGTGCCTATGGTTCACGTGCACAGTTTCCAATCCCGTTACTGTAATATCTATGGTTAGGATATCCCACTTTGACCACCATATGATATCACACCTTTTGATTAGAACTTTTCAAGGTGTGAAATACTTGTCAGACAAACTAATTAATCTTGTGATGGAAGTTCCCCTACCCCCCCCCCCCCCCCATGTGACTATCTTAAGACATGACAGCACACAGAGCCCTTCTGAATACATGCCAACTATCTAAACACATAGCAAACACTGCAGATATAATGGCATATTAGAAATATATACCCCTTACCGTAAGTTGTATTTATTACTCCAAAGTTGAGTCAATTGCACGTTTATAGCATTAATAGCCTGTCACAGCAACTATGTATTAGAGTCTAGTAAACACCTTCTACCAGCCAGTTACTGGCTTTCTAAAAATGCGAACGTATAGTAATAAGATTTTCATTGTTAATGTAGAAATGTCCCACACAATCCACCCATAGAGGTACTTGACCAATATGATGCCATGCTGTCTCAAGATAGGATGGAAGTATCTTCTCCTTTACCCCATGATACCATGCCTGGATCGGAAAAACACTCGCCACCAGATGCAAGGCCTGAAAATGACATGTATGTGATGTTTTTGATTGTCATTTACGGTTAAACGTGTGTGTGTGTGCAAGTGTGGGTGTGGGTGTGTAGGTGGAAGTGTTCAGGACACCTTGACTTGCATCCACCCTGATAGAAATATATTGCATATAGTGTGCTTGTGTTCATTGACATATATACATGTATGTTTATTTACTAGCCACATGACTAAATGTACATGTCCCTCATTATTTCTTTCCCCTTCCCTCCTCACCCTCCATTTCTACCTATGACTCCTCTCCTCTTTTCTACATCTTTAGGCAACAAGGGTTTGCAGTAACCTGGAAGAAAGATGTTAAAGTTTCTCCAGAAGTAAATTATTGTGATGGTGACAACGTGAAAGTGGTACACATGTTCAATATTTTGCAAACCTACATATATAGGGCACATGCACCTGTGGTTTATTGAGCTGATAGATAACAGCTACAGGGAGATGTATATCCTCTACATGTAATGATGATGGTGGTAGGGAGGTTGAGAATGTTATTGAGAATATTGAATGCATTGTTATATGTATGCATACAGTGTCAACAGTTGCCTGAACCTTCAGAAGAGGTGATGCATGAACCTTCCGAGAGTGAGCCAAAGAGAAATGAAGCGGATGAGCCAAAGTGAGGCACGGGATGCCCAGGATTTATAATGGAACATGGGCTGGGTGCAAAATAAGTGAGGCATAGGGCAACAAATATACATGAATAAATGGTTCAGCACTTCACTGTGATGTGTCTGTCTGGTTCATTTGGTGCTATGGTGGAGTACCATTCACATCAATTTGTGACTATTATTCAAATCACAATACACAATCACATTGATTGTGTACAATGCAAGTTACTGTACTCGTAACATTATTCAAATCATCTGGATTGTCATGTGTGTGTGGTAATCAATTTATTATATTGTACATTTTAGTAATTGAGTGGTTGTGCTGTATTGGATAATTTTTAAAATGAATCTTTTTAAAAATTGGAGAAATAATTTATGTGGCACAAAGTACTGGTGGGGTTCAGGACACCCATTCCATCTGCCCTGGTAGATATATTGCATGGGTAATGTACTGTGTACATTGACATGTACATGTATGTTTATTTACTACTCACATGATTAAATGTACATGTTTCTCATCATTTCTCTTCCTTCCCCTCCTCTCCTTTCATAAATCCTCCTTATTCCTACATCTTTAGGCAACAAGGGTTTGCAGTAGCGTGGAAGGAAGATATTAAAGTTTCTCCAGAGGTAAATTATTGTGATGGTGACAACATGTGAAGGGCTGCACTGATATATAATGACAGTGGTACACATGTGAAACATTTTGCACACCTACAGACATAGGGCACATGCACATGGACATGTACTGTGGTGTGTGTACACTTATTAAGCTAATTATAGAGAGATGTATGTATATCCTCTACATGTAATGATGATGGTGGTAGGGAGGTTGAGATTGTTATTGAGAATATTGAATGCATTGTTATTAGTACTTATTACGCATGCATACAATGTCAACAGTTGCCTGAGCCATCAGAAGAGGTGATGCATGAACCTTCCGAGGACAGACCTTTTGAGAGTGAGCCAAAGAGAAATGCAGCAGACGAGCCAAGGTGAGGCACAGTATGCAGAGGCTTTATAATGGAGCATGGGCTAAAGGATAGGGTGCAAAATGAGTGAGGCATAGGGGTTGTGTGCAACCAAGAAGAGGTATGTATGAAGTTGATAGATTTGCACTTCATTATGATCCCAGCATTTGTGATAATCTGGTTGATTGACTGCCTGGTTTATTTGGTAATTTGGTATTATCTGGTGGGTATACCATTCACATGAATTAGTGAATGTTATTCTAGTTAAAAATTACACAAGTCACGTTATGTATGTGTGCGTAAAGGTATTGGATTAGTGTTTGGGTGAAGCCCAATGTTATGTTACATGTATGTGTATGTGTGTGCTAGTGTGCACATGCACAGGTGGGCTGTATGCATGTAGGAGTGGATTTATGTTTGGGTGGTGGCCCGGCTTGCAATACATGCACAATGCAAGTTACAGTACTCGAAGACTCGAAGATTGTAAATGTATGTTTAGCTACATGATTAAATGTACATGTCCCTAATCATTTCTCTCCCTCACCTCCACATCCTGCTGCCTATGACTCATCTCCACTTACCTGTGTTCATTGACGTGTAAATGTATGTTTACTTAATAGCTACATGATTAAATGTACATGTCCCTAATCATTTCTCTCCCTCAACTCCACATCCTCCTGCCTTTAACTCCTCTCCACTTTTCTACATCTGTAGGCAACAAGGGTTTGCAGTAGCATGGAAGGCTCCAGAGGTAAATTACTGTGATGGTGACAACATGTGAAGGGGCTGTGGCTACATAATGACAGTGGTACACATGTGCAACATTTTGCACACTTACATACGCACATGGACATATACTGTGGTATGTGTACACTTATTAAGCTAATTGTAGAGAGATGTACATGTATATCCTCTACATGTAATGATGATGGTGGTAGGGAGGTTGAGAATGTTATTGAAAATATTGAATGCATTGTTATTATGTATGCATACAGTGTCAACAGTTGCCTGAACCTTCAGAAGAGGTGATGCATGTACCTTCTGAGAGTGAATTACCTTCCGAGGACAGACCTTTCGAGAGTGAGCCAAAGAGAAATGCAGCAGATGAGCCAAGGTGAGGCACAGTATGCAGAGGCTTTATAATGGAGCATGGGGGGCTAAAGGGCGGGGTGCAAATTGAGTGAGGCTTATGGACTGTGTGCAACCAAGAAGAGGTGATGCATGGGTTAATAGGTGTGCACTTCATTAGGATTCAGCATTGTGATAGTCCTGGTTGATTTGTTGTTATCTGGTAGGAATGCCATTCACATCAATTTTTGAATGTTCAGTCAAAATACACAGTCACATTGATTACGTACAATGCAAATGACAGTACTCACAGTATTAGATTAATATACTTGCATCTGGTTATCATGTGCATGTTGTGCATATTAGTAATCGATTGATTATAAGTGTTAGTTATCGTGTGGTTGTGTTTGTATGTGGCACAAAGTACTGGTGGGGTTCAGGACACCCAGGCCATCCGCTCCGGTAGATGCATATAGCATGCGTAATGTACTTGTGTTCAGGGCTTGAAGCAGGTATTGAAGGGGCTGTTCATGCGATCAGAGAGCTTTTGAAGACAATCGTGGTAGCAGTTGGGGTTTCCTACTTGTAGAGGCAAAAAAATACCTTCAATTCCTTGAATAGAGCAGCTGCACTGTGGAATGTGAGGGTTCAATGGCCATGATGCTCCAAGTTCTTATTTGACACCTACCGTGGCCATGCCTACCTTGTAATGCAGGGGAGTTCTGAGTTCTTGTTGAGCAAGGAAGGTGTTGGCCAAGGCGATCCGCTGTCCATGCTGATGTATGCAGCAGCTTTGACACCCTCATTGCTTCACTACACAGATACAAACAACTGGTCTCAATGTTGGTATGCAGACGACTCAGCTTGTGCTGCGAAACTTCCAAAGCTGCTTGAGTGGTTTGAACATCTTTGCAAACTTGGCCCAGCCTATGGATACTATCCAGAACCACAGAAAACTGTGGTAGTCGTTGATGAGGTTGATGAAGAGGCCAATGCTTGTTTTTGTGATTTAGGAGTAAAGGTAGTCAGAGGTCAGCCCTGTTGGCTTCATTGGGGATCCAGAGGGCACAAAGAATTATGTTGAGTCTAAGGTGCAAGCATGGGTGACTTCTGTTGATAAACTAGCCACTGCTGCAGAATCTCAACCACAAGCTGCTTATGCTGCGCTCTCAAAATCATTGCAATTTGAGTGGTTCTATTTGCAAAGACTACTAGTGAACTTCGAAATCTCATTTGCCCCTTTACATAATGTTATGAACAAGAGATTCTGGCCTTCAGTTTTTGGTGGACCAATTGCTGAATCTGAGCAGAACTGTTCTCTTTACCTGCTCGCTCGGGAGGAATGGGCATTTTTGACCAAGTGGAAGTGGCAAAAATAGCTTACACTACATCAAGGGCTTGTACAAACATGGTTGTGACTGCCATTAAAAACAATGTTGATTTTGTGATGAGTAGTTACATCGTGCAAGTCAGCATGGTTAAAACTGTGAGACACAAGGAACGTGCTATTGCACAAAAATTGGAGCTTGATTCAGTGCTGGTTTCCAGTCTGTTATGCTACAGTAGATGACGATGCCTGAAGACCAATACTTAGAAAAGTAATTTTTTCTAATAGTTTTGCATAAAAACAACAATTGAATATGTTTCAGAAGAACTCAACATAACCTGCTGCACTGCTGTCATCACCATTTGCAATGGTCATGAGGGATAACATAATTGCTTCATATCTGTTGACTAGTCGATCAAAGGAACTGAAATACGACAGCCATCGGGTGTCACCTGGAATAACAACCTTGAGGAAAGCTTGACCTAATGCCTCCTGAGCAGATTTCAATGTGACTGATCGTTTTGGGCTGTGCTGTATAAATATGCATACAGATCAATGACACGACGAATTGTTGTTGAAATCTTTGCGGCGTGAACAAGACTAAGCTGTAACAAATGATTACGGCACCAGATATAGACAAGCCTTGGATTGTCACGTTGTCGTAAAAGACTCTGAACACCCGAATGACATCCAGCATAAGCTGAACTACCATCAAAACAGCAAAATGCCATCTTGTATATAGGAGTATGTGCTCGATCCATAACAGCAACCACCTTTTCATAAATGCCTTCAGCAGTTGTTGAAAGCAAAGGGGTAAGAGAAATAAAATTTTCCTGTGGCCTTCCTGTCTTATCTAAGTATCGCACAATGTGAACTGCTTCCTCAACATTATTGGTGTCTGCACTCTCATCTCCAATGTATACAAAGCAGCCAAAAGCAGCAATAGATTCTTGGACTTCTTCATACACAGAACTACAAATCTATGTGCCAAATGCCTCAAGAATTCCTGTTATGGTAGTTGTAGAAGTAAAGGTGGCATTAGCTGGTCTATCTCGCTGCCAGGACAGGAAAGAAGGACTACACATTCCTATTGTCATCAGGATTGCCAGTTTGTTGTGTGCGCAATGCCCATCATGAAGAAAAAATAGGCAGCAGCACAGACAAGTGGGAAACAAGTGCCTTCTTGATCTGAATCCTGTCGACAGCCTCTCAATGGCTACATGGATCATTGGCTGTGTTTGGGTTACAAGTGATGCAGCTTGCTTGTGGAGTGTAGTGCTATTATGCATTGTGGCACGCTCCTTCAACTTATTCAAGTCTTGGAAAGGATTGCCGACCCAAGACCCACCTACTTTCAGTCCAAACTGTCGAGCGCTTTTGCAGATAGCACAGTTGTAACCAGTGATAGTTTTTGTTGTAGGATTCCTTACTTCTTGAAGCCACTGGAATATCTCTGTTGCACGTTTTGGAGGCTGTGCAGATTTAAACTTCTTTGTCTGAGTTGGTTGGCTCTCTTCATTCCCACTTAGCAGTGCTGTTGGTGAAATGGGACCTGCTAAATCCAATGTTGAAGGACTAATCGAATAAACCACCTACTGCACGAACTACACTAGCTGCTTTTGTGAACAAACTGTCTCCCGACATAGTATTTTAAATAATGCCTACTGATAATGGTCAGAGATTAATACCCCTTATTGTGTCTGATGTAGCCACCCCCTCGCATATGGACAGAACCGCTGCGAAATAATGATTTGTAATAAACACAAGCTCATCGAAAAAGGCAACAGTTAAGACCCTCTGTCCTTATTGCAACGGTGTGGCTAAAAGTACAGTAGAAATAAGTACACGTAACATATGCGTAGCGTTTACGTGTGACGCTGCTTTGAAATTCGCTTTGTGTTGTGTTTCTGAACACACCAAAGATTATTTTAATGAAAGTTACAGCGACAGAGAACAAGAACACTAAATAACGCACACTCGTATAATGAAGAATTGAACCACACGTGCCTAACAGTACCTTATAAGGGCAAATTCATAGAATGTTCTAGAATCTATGAATACACTTATAATTAACCATAACACCTTCCCGCCAGCCTTGAGGTTCCTGGAATGAAAGGATAGTTGTTTCACGTGTGAAGTCTTGCTGACCTCCTAGGATTCCCGGGACCATACTCTGTACCCGTGGGAAGACGAGGGTTACGATTAGACCTCTTTGGTATGGCTTGAGGTAAGGGAGGAATATGTGTTGCCACATTAGTCCCCTCTTCCGAATGGGCTGTGTCATGACGTACCCCTGAGGGCTGGTCAGTAGCAGTAGTAGTTTCCCGTGTGTGGAAGGATGATGGAGGTTCCCCGGGATCGGCATCTTCATGAACACCATACCTTGGCCTCAGTTGCTCAATGTGACGTCGCCACGTACTTCCCTTTGGGAGGACTCGAACGTTCACACTGCGGGTACCAAATACTTTCGTGACCACGGCTGGAACCCATCTAGGGTCCTTGTCTCGCCTTGGGCCACAATACAGGGCATAACACGGCATTCCCACCTTGAAAATGTGATGAACTGCTTGTTGGTCACTGATTTCCTCCGCTTGTGATTTTGTGGCTTCTCTTGCTTGCCGTCCCTGAACAATCGTGCAGGTGAAGGAAGCAGGATATCAATTTTGCTCCGTATTTGCCGACCGTTGAGGAACTCGCTTGGCGAATATCCCACTACCAGAGGCGTCCTACGGTACTGCATGAGGAACTGTTGAAGAGCAGACTTTGGTGGGAGCGAGGACTTCACAAGAGCTCTTTTGAAGGTCTGCACCAGACGCTCTGCTGCTCCATTTGTAGCAGGGTGATAGGGTGCACCTGTGAGGTGAATGATACCCCTTTCCCGACACCATGCTTGAAATTCTTCCGACGAGAAGGTTGTAGCATTGTCAGAAACGATGGTGTGCGGGTAGCCGAAATGGGCGAAGTCCTCTTCCAACAAGTCTGTCGTAGCTTTAGTTGACGTTGAAGTAGTGGGATGAATACATGGGTATTTGGAATACGCATCCACCAGTACCAACCAATTGGTTCCCAGAAAATTAATGGCATGATCTACATGGATTTGGCTCCACGGTTTCTCCGGTAGCATCCACGGGTGGTTAGCGGGCTTGGCAGGTTTGGTCTGGTGTTCTGCACAGGTTTGGCACCGATGGCATTGATTTGTGATGTTTGTATCAATCCCGGGCCAATATACTGCTGTGCGTGCCAGTTGTTTCATTCGCTGAATCCCAAAATGGCCTAGATGAAGTAGTTCCAGGACTTGTGGTTGAAGAGTGGGCGGAATAACAACTCTTGTTCCATGAAGTAGGCACCCATGCACTGTGGACAGTGACACTGAAAGTTTCCTGAACTGTTCCACTGAATACTCCTGTGCTTGGTCGTCTGGCATGGCCTTCACTGGCCATCCTTCTCTGCAGTACCTCATTACATTTGCGATTACAGGGTCTTTGGCAGATTCCTTCGCCAGAACACCAGGATCCGCTGGGTTCAACTGCAGACTGATGACTTTGATAGTGCATACTGTGTCAATATCTGCCTCACTTTCCTCACTATCAAATGTCGCATCTGGCCCCGCTGGAAGGCGACTGAGTGCATCTGCATTGCCGTGATCTGCAGTACTTCTGTACTCGATGGAGTAGTCATATTGGCTGAGCATCAGTGCCCATCTCGCCAGTCTGTTGGCTGCCAGTGCTGGAGTTGCCTTGGTGGGACCAAATAATGCAATCAGTGGTCTGTGATCAGTCACCAGGATGAAGCGTCGGCCATAGAGAAATTGATGAAATTTCTTAAGAGAGAAGACGATAGCTAAGGCTTCCTTTTGAATTTGGCTATATCGCCGCTGAGTGTCTGTGAGTGTCTTTGAAATGTTTGCGATCGGGCGCTCACTGCCATCTGCGTAGCGGTGGAATAAAACGGCCCCGAGACCCACTTCCGATGCGTCACATGATACCCCCACAAGAAGTGAAGGATCAAAATGGGCCAGAACTGTGTCAGCACAAAGCATGTCCTTCAGCTTCTGAAATGTTGCCTGCTCTTCTGAACCCCATTTCCATTGGATCCCCTTTTTCGTTAGCCTGTAGAGTGGATCAGTGATGGTGGCCAGATTGGATAGGAACTTGTTGTAGAATTGAACCGATCCAAGAAAAGAGCGAAGGCTGCTGACATCTGTAGGAGCCGGCATACTCACAACTGCGTCAACTTTGTGCCCCTTCGCAATACCGTGGTTAGATATAATGAATCCCAGGTATTAAACAGACGGCTGTGCAAACGAACATTTCTCCAGACGACACCTTAGCCCCCTTTCTTGCAGTCGCCGAAACAGTGCCCGAAGGTTTTGGAGGTGGCTTGAAGCTGTGTCACCACTGACTAGAATGTCATCTAGGTAGACACAAACACCCTGAAGATCGGCTGTCATCTTGTCCATGACTTCTTGAAAGTACCCTGGAGCAGAGCTAATGCCGAAGGGAAGCCGACATTGTAGCAACACACCTCTGTGTGTACTGAGAGCAAGACGTTTCTGGCTTTCTGGACCCAACTTGATTTGGTTGTATGCATCTGCCAGATCTACCTTCGAAAATCCATAACCGCCAGACAGTTTCCGCATTAAATCATCAGGAAGAGGCATACGATAGCGGTGTGTCTCCAATTGTGAATTGACAGTTACAGAATAGTCTCCGCACACCCGTATCTTTGCTGGCTGGCCAAGGGCACCTTTCTTTCGAATAGGGACAACCGGTGTACCGTAATCATTAAACTGCACAGGCTTCCATACACCTTTAGCAATTCCTGCCTCGTAAGCTTGATTCAGGTCGTCTTGAATTGCGAATGGAACGGTACGTGGTTTACAGAAAACTGGTGCCGCATTCTCCTTGAACTTCACTTCCAGTTCAAAACCTGTTAAACACCCTAATTCTTTCTTGAATAAATCCGGAAATTCTTCACAGAGCCCTTGACATGCCATTTGGAGTTGGGCATCCGGTTGGAGATTCTCAAAAACCGGTTTGACCGAGAAGTCGTCCTTTAGCTGGTCTTTAGAATGAACGTGCACACCTAAAAGAGCCTGAACGTTGACACCAAGCTGGACAATGGCATTCCGACCTAACAAGTTCAGTCGCGTTGAATTGGTCACTGTGAAGGTGAGGATGATGTTCTTAGACTCCGCTCCCTGCAGAGAGGTGACTGCTTTGAATGTGCCTAGCGTGTGTAGTGGCTGGCCATTGGCCACTTCATAACGACAGGTGGCTGGCTTGAGGGATGGCTTTCCGAGTTTAACCCAGAAGTCATGAGAACAGAAGTTGTCGGCTGCACCGGTGTCCACTTCAAAGATGAAGTCCTGACCCTGGATCCGAACATGTTGTTGGAGTTGTGGAATCGAACTGATACTCTTCACTGTCTTGGTCTCAAATTTGGTGATGTTCTTCACCGGTTGTGATCCTCTTCTCTTCTGGAGACATGCACTCTCGATATGCCCCAGCTTCTGGCAGAAATGACAAATACTGTTCATATGAGGACAATCCTTCGATGCATGATCGGTTTTGCCACATCTAGGACACGTTCCCTTTGGAAAATCCTTCTTTTGACTGCCAAACTTGAAACCTGGTTTCAGATTGACGGGGCTAGTCATTTTCTTAGTAGCCTGGATCTTGTGTACAGGTGTTTGTTGGATAGATGTGTGCTTGGCCCCATACACGGTCTCCTTTGCAACTCTGGCCGCATCTTCAGTCTCCACTGCTGTTGAAATAGCCTTGGCAAACGTGAGCTCGCTGTCCTTCACCTTGAAAAGAGCTTTGAGAACATTTACGCCACCAATAACTGCCGGATGATCTATAAAATATTGCGCGCACACATCTCTAGCGAAGTTGTACCAGTCAACTGCAGTAGATGAAGAAATCTATATAGAGGTGATGGTTATAAACCACACTTTGGTATCTAAACTGAAGCATGTACCTCCACTTCTGCCATCATTTTGTTAAGTGGAGTCTTTGTTGACCACAAGTGCAAAATTCTTAGTATTTTTTTTAATCTCCAGATTGCTGCCTATACCGCCAATATGAAGATGTAGTACATGACACAAAGATCATCAAAAGATATACCTTCAAAAAAAGTTCCCTTTCGTAACGACACTTCTTTGCGGCACCCCCTATGCGGGCATCTCCACATCGCCCCTTCCTTCCCAGCCTTCCGTCTTTCCACAAGGTGCATACTTCTTCCGCAGGAGCATGTATGTTCAGATCTGAGCAGCTTTACTTTTTGGCACCACCCTACTGTAGCTTCTTCATTGCACGTTTCCTCACACAAGGCGCTGAATGACATAGGTCCCAACAAAGGTATCGGTAACGCAGCCTGAGCCATAACGCACGCTATACTCATCGGTTTGTGGCATCTTACAATATATAATGACCCTTATTCATATGGATTGTGGTATTGTTCATATTGTTAACAAGGTGTTAATGAGGTGTGGATGTAATGATTATAGTATACGGAATGTGGGGGGGAATTCCGAAAGATACCCGGCTTATCTAACCCTTTAGCGATGGCTGCTACGAGCGCTTCTGTTTGTTCTCGTTGGGAATCCATTTGCCGCTGGAAGAGCTTGATGAGTTCGCCTAGTTCTGCCATGATAGGAAATCCTGCCGACTACGCCAATAAATCTGTTGTGTTTCTGAACACACCAAAGATTATTTTAATGAAAGTTACAGCGACAGAGAACAAGAACACTAAATAACGCACACTCGTATAATGAAGAATTGAACCACACGTGCCTAACAGTACCTTATAAGGGCAAATTCATAGAATGTTCTAGAATCTATGAATATACTTATAATTAACCATAACACTTTGTCATTCCTACGCAAACGCTACGCTCGCTTTTTCCACGCTATAGATTTATTCAGGCGATTAGTCTATCATGGCTAATAATGCGACGCAACGCTATACGCAAACATTACGTGTACTTTTTTTGTGACAGTTAATGTGTTTATAATAATATTTTGAATACCCGGTAGCGGAGGGGTTTATATGGTAATGAAATCATTAATAGATCTAACTCAATGCAGTCACGCAGCGCATTGAAACGATCACGCCCGCAACCACTGACGTGTGATTAACTATAAAAAGCGGTACCATCCAATATAATTGTTATGGGTGGGTAAGCCCAAAAGTTACGGGTGGGTAAGCCCAAAAGTCACGGGTGGGTTGCGGGTGGGTAAAGGGTGGGTCAGATAAATCCCTGCATAACGAAGTGCAATTTGCTCTAGGTGATTTGGCAGCTATTGTGTACCAAGATGTTGTAAGAGAACCCATAGTTCAGGAAGCAGATGATGCCAGTGGTAGACCAGCTTGGATTGCTGACCTCAGCATACGAGGAGTGTGGCAGCCACAAACTGCGGTGAACATTGCTAGATATTCGTGTCATAGACACTGACGCCCAGTCTTATGCTTATGCTAGCCGTACTGTTGATGCTGTGGTATGTTCAGCAGAGCAAGAAAAAAAAAAGAAGTTACTCAGCAGCCGTTGAAGAAAGACGTGCTACATTTACTGCCTTTGTAGTTTCGGTCGATGGGGTCTTAGGCGCCAAATTGGCCTTTGCTATGTTACGTGTGACAAACCTTTGCTTGCGTGGGTCCAGGGTCAAGAAGTGGAGAGGTGGACATGGCATGGATGATGGTGCAGGCCTTCCCCATTTTCCTCACTGATCTAAACATCATTTAGAATGTTTTTTGTTTACCACTCAGATGTATAAATGTATATGTTGTATATTCAAATGTTTACATAAAACATTATGATTCCTTTTTGTAAAAAACAACAAACGTGTTCATTGACGTGTACATGTATGTTTATTTACCAACCACATGACTAAATGCGCATGTTCCTCTCCCTTCCCCCATTTCTACCTGACTCCTCTCCTCTTCTTTAGGCAACAAGGGTTTGCAGTAGCGTGGAAGGAAGATGTTAAAGTTTCTCCAGAGGTAAATTACTGTGATGGTGACAACATGTGAAGGGCTGTGGCTACATAATGACAGTGGTACACATGTTCAACATTTTGCACACTTACATACATAGGACACATGCACATGCAAATGGACATGTACTGTAGTATGTGTACACTTATTATTAAGCAGATTGTAGAGATTGAGATGTATTTGTCTCTACATTTAATGGTGATGGTAGTAGAGGGAGGTTGAAAATGTTATTGAGAATATTGGATGCATTGTTATTAACATGCATACAGTGTCAACAGTTGCCTGAACCTTCAGAAGAGGTGAAGCATGAACCTTCCGAGAGTGAGCCTTCCAAGGATGAACCTTCTGAGAGTGAGCCAAAGAGAAATGAAACAGATAAGCCAAGGTGAGGCACTGGATGCAGAGGCTTTATAATGGAGCATGGATGGGGTGCAAAATGAGTGAGGCGTAGGGGTTATGTGCATGGCATGGATGAACCAAGAAGAGATGATACATGAATAAATGGAATATGCGTTTCATTGTGATCCCAGCATTGTGACTGTCTAGTTCGATTAGTGCTATCTGGTGGGAATACCATTCCATCAATTTGGTGAATGTAAAATACAGTCACTTCGCAAGCTATATTACCAATAATTTTTTGATTGGTTAATTGATTTATTATTGATTTCATTCTTATTCATCAAGAAAAGGCGAGTAATGGCTTAAGTAGCACTTATACTGCCTATTAATGCTGTCTGAATGCTCCCTCATGCTTGGTATACTATATGCGCTCTGATCGTGATTCCCATTGCACTTAGCATAGCTTATTGTTTGCCCAAAAGGGGGGTAGGCGACAGCCAGCCAGTCGGGTGTGCGTAAGGGTGCTGACCCCCTACCCTGAGCCTGACTGGAACCAAGGGAAACGCTGGTCCCCATTAGGTCAGCCCCACCCCTTGACGCTGGTCAAGGTAAGGTGGTTAGGTCAGGGTAGAAGCCCGAAGGGTGCCGCCCAAGTGAAACCCCCAAATGGATTGATTAAGGGTGATTTGGTTCCAGGTAGTTGTGAGAGTACACATGAAGTGTGTGAATGTGTGTGCAGTGGAGTCATGGTGCTGATGCTATAGTTGCAGTGTCTGAAGGGCTTGTGAGTGGATGCCGGGTGTAGGTGGTGTAGGCAGCACTGCTCCATTGTCCCAGCCGCTGGATGGTGGATGGTGGGAGGCCTGCTTGTGCTGCTGCTGTTGCTGCCCCAATCCGGAGACTGTGTGTGTTGTATTGGGAGGTGTTGTACCCACCCCGGAGCAGTAGGTCTTTCAAGATGGCTCTCATAGCTCTGGAGGTGAGTGGGCGGCCGGTGTGGAAGTGAAATAGGGCTGCTTTTGGCGGTGCTGTGCAGTTTTGGAAGTATGCTCGCAGTGCCATGACTGGGCATGATGCGCGATGAGTGTAACCCATGGATATCATGGTGCCTCTCCCGGTTTGGTCTGTTTTCGACTTCTTGATAAGGAAGTGAAGGCCCTCCTTGACCCAGGTGACATCGGATCTGGTGGGGTGGAGTCTGGGGTCGAATCTGCCTCTGGTAGTCCGGGTGTACTCGCTAACCCTCAGGAACCCGAAAAAACCGAACGTGAGGGCTGCTTTCAGCATCAGCTTGTCATGACTGCTCAGTGGATCACTGTTCAGTAACCTCAGCAGTTGCTCCAGCATCCCAATGGTGAGAGGCAGTCTCTTAGGTCTGAGGTGGGCTGGGCCTTGGGAGCGTTGCATGCCTCTGATGGCTAGGTTCAGTGTTGGGTTGTTGTGGGCCAGACTGCTGAACTCACGGGTAAGGTGGAGGTGGGTGACGGCTGCCAGGTACACCTGGGTGGTGTTAGCCTGGAGTACTTGGCTGAGATAGGCAGCAAAGAGATTGATGGTGTGCTTGGACCCTGGAAGAGGGGTCAGATTGAACTGGGTGCAGAAGGCGTAGTACTTCCTGATCCCTGCCCTGTAGGTGGTGGATGTTGAGGGGGCCACGGCTCTGTGCAGGAGGTGTCTGAGGCGGCCTTCTAGAGCTCTGCCAGCTCCTGAGGTACGGGCGTGGGCAGCTGGTTGGCCTGGGGGGCAAGGGAAAAGAAGCGTGACATTTGATTGCGGGAAAGTGCGTCCGCAATGCAGTTCAGTCTGCCTGGGAGGTGCACCAGGGAAACTGTAAAGTTGTTTCTGGCTGCAATGAAGAACAGGGTTCTTAGGAGATCCATTATGCCAGGGTGCCTTGAAGACTGGTTGGTCCATGCCTGGACTATGGGCAGGTTGTCGCAATGAAACCTGATGCGCTGTCCAGTCAGGAAATGGCCCCAAGTGAGAGCTGCTGCCACTATGGCGAATAGCTCCTGCCACTGTATGGAGCGCTTGAGTAGCTGCTGGTGTGGCTGCCAGTCGCCTCTGAACCAGGCACCATCCAGGTAAGCGCCAAATCCGAAGGAGCCGGAGGCATCGGTGTACAGCTGGAAGGAGTCTGCATCCTTCCACTCAGGTGCTATGAACATCGAGATGCCATTCCAAGATGGTAGGAAGCTGTTCCACCATCGTAGGTCGGCTCTGGCTTCGGGGTTGAGGTGGATGTGGTGGTGTAGCTTCCTCACTGTTGTTGAGAGCTGGATGAGACGACGCAGGAACAGGCGGCCTGCTGGGACAACCTTGGCTGCAAAGGATAGTTTCCCGATGAGAGATAGGAGCTCCCTTTTGGTAGCTTTGCGTTTGACAAGCCATGATTTGATCAGGGATGAGATATCCTGCAGCTTCTCTGGTGGCAATCTGAGCTGCTGCAGGGAGGAATCCAGAACGATGCCCAGGAAGGTGATGCAGGTCGCTGGACCTTCACACTTTTCCGTGGCCACTGGGATCCCCATCGCCTCGCATACCTGGAGCATGGTTGACATGGACTCCTGGCAGGTAGGTTGGTTTGGGGGGGCCGACTAGGAGAAAATCGTCGAGGTAGTGGAGTAGGATTGCCCCGTAATTGTTCTCTAGGACCCAGTGAAGTGCGCTGGCAAAGTTGTCGAAGATGTTTGGGGCAGAGCGTAGACCAAAGGGGAGGCAGGTGTCGATGTAGTACTGCCCTCGCCAGTACATACCAAGGAGTTCCCATTCAGACGCCTGAATTGGAACCATTCTGAAGGTGGATTTCAGATCGACCTTCGCCATCCTGGCTCCTTTGCTGAATCTGCTAAGGAGGGCCACTGCGTCGTCAATGGTGGAGTAGTGGATGGAGAATTCTTCCTTGGCAATGAAGTCATTGATGCTACGACCCTCTGGTGCCGACAAGTGAAGGATAACTCTCCATTTCCCGTTCTTTTTCGGAACTGCTCCCAGGCCGGATGTGCGGAGGTGCTCTAGGGGCCGTTGTGAGAAGGGGCCGAGGATGTGTCCCAGCTCCACCTCTTTTAGTAGCTCAGCGTCCACGATTTCGGGGTGCTGTAGTGCAGAGGTCAGGTTGCGTGCAGTGAAGGGGAAGTGAGGACCATTGTAGCCGGTGGAAACACCATTGTCGATGCCATTGAGCAGCCAGGAGACCCAGGCCTTGTCAGGATGTCCCTTTAGTTCTCGCTCAAAGGCTAAGCGTCGTAGTGGGGTGTGAGCCCGCTGGAGCTCACTTAACCCCTGGAGTGCTGGTGCGGGGGCAGGACTTGGCAGAGTGCTCTCCACTGCAGCCAGTGACCCAGCACCTGTGGGAGAAGTTGCATTCCGTGCCCTTGGTGCATTTTCCATAATTAAACCGCCGGCAGATCTCCTCACCTGATGCTGTATGTGTGGCGTGCTCACCATGGTGAAGGCTGCCAGTAGTGGCTGCTGGGTGCTGTGCTGGTGTCCCTGACGCCCCGATCCGTGGGTATGAAAACTGCTGTCTTGTCCGAAGTGCCGGGTTGGTGACGCACCATACCAGCAGGTCCTCCTTCAGTACATCCCAGCGGAGGGCCTGTTGATTGTCTCTGGCTGCAGCTTGCCTGAACAGCTTGTCATACTTCAGGGAAGCTGCAACCGAGTACACCGAGAAGAGCTGGCAGATGATCGACTGGTATTTCACCAGCTCCAGTGCGGTGTTGGGGGCGATCTGGATCCGGATGGCAATAAATATATTCCAGGCCTCGAACCAGCTGCCAAGGTCGCATATTTGGCGTCTGTCCTTCCCTTTGCGCTTTCCCACGGAGAGCGAGGAAAGGTCGTCTACGGGGGAAAGGAGTTTATCAAAATGGGCATACTTACCCTTCTTGATCCTCTTCACTTCGCGCCTCGAAGGGGTAGGGACCATGGTGGTGAAGGGAGCGTTCAGGCAGCTGCGGTCCCGCGACTTGGAGTGATGGTGCCTCTTGTGCCGCTTGGACTTCGACTTCCGCTTCTTCCTCCGTGCGTCGGAGTCGCTGGACTCGGGCGACGAACTTTCAGAGCTGCTGGAACTGCTAGAGCTGTCGGAGCTGCTGGAAGTGGAGCTGCTAGCGGGTGACGTAGATCGTCTGTGGCGTCGTTTCCTGGTGGAGGATTTGCTCTTTGAAGGGTGCTGGTGAGCCCCTTTTGAGGTGGCTAGCTCAGTGCTTATTGCACTGTCGTCGGGAGAGTGCGCTTTCCCGTGGGCGGTGACGCTGTGCATTCGACTTATCCGCGCTGCTCCCGCTGGGGTTCGCCGAGCTCGAGAGACTGCTGGTCGCTCAGGTCTCTGATGCTTTCGCCGAGTGCCGCGTGGAGGAGCCACGTCCAGTGCCTCCTCGCATGCTGCCTGGTCGCCGAGGCTGTCCTCCGACGTTTCGCTGGAACCGTTGGGTGTGGGCGTGCCGATGGCTGGGTTCGAAGCAGTGAGCGAGTAGCGACTGGTGGTCTTGTCTTGATCCGCATCGTCCGTACCGTCCGTGGGGTCGGAGACGGTCGATTCGGAACCTCTTGACCTCGCGGGGAGACCAGACGGTCCTTGTACGTAGCTTGCCTTGTGCTGGAGGAGTCGCTCCACGAGGTCCGCTTTGTTGCCGGTGGTGACGAGGTGAGCCTGCATCAGTTTGAGGCGGAGTGCCTCGCATGTGAGGCGCATTAGGTTTTGTCGTGACGACATCATAAACAATGCAGCTGGCAGCCTTTAGCTTTGGACTGAGTGATTGCTGCCCACCCTACCATCCTTTATATAATATGTGACCTGGAACCATATCAGGTGTCAATATCTTTGGGGACAGTGTGTTAGATTGTATAATGGAATTGGTTGAATGTAAGTGAGACTTATCCCAGACTTTAAGGGCTTTAGGTTTGAATGGAGGCGAGGCTTTCCCTAGGCTCAGGGTTGAATGGAAGTGAGGCTTTCCCAGGGGCTACAACCCTGGGGATTTTAGCATATTGCTCGCATACCCCCAAAACATTAAGTACCTAAACCAACACTTAAAATGGATATAGTTCGAGATTTCTACTGTAGAAAGGTACGGCTGAAATTGACAAATATTTTTCTTAGTTCTAGCTGTGTTGGGGAGGGAGTTCCACTCTGACTGAAAAAATTGGATCTACAACGTGGGGGTCTTAAGCCTTCCTGTGTGTTGTGTATTAGGTCAGCCAATGAGATAAATTGATCATATGAAAATCAACATAGTGACTGCATGGTTCACAATTTTGAAGCACATTCGAGATTTGATGCTGAGCTGTATTCAGTGATCACCATAACTGTACAGTACTTGCAATATTAGCTCGTTGAAAAAGCGCGACAGGTGAAATCTTTGAACGCTTTCAATACAATTGATTTTTTTTAACATCCAAACGTTCCACACTGGCATACACAGTTCAAGTATTGGTCTCTAAAAAAGATTGTTGTCCTTCCTCACCAAGGGTGTCCCTAAATGCCTCCATAATACAGGGAAATTGAGCATATGGAAGCCTAAGGTTCGTGAATAATCCTCTGATCATCACAACCAACATTGATGTGGCTAAAGGATCCCTGATGTCATCATTGGAGACTTGACTCATACTAGGATAGGTGATTGTTTATGTCTCCGATGTCAATAAACCTAGTCAGACCACAAATACATTGTTACTGAAGTATGAGTTACCTGTGTGCTTGTCAAAAGTAAGGTCCTGACGTATATGCATCTCATCAAAAATATTGATGACACACTTGACCCTCACCATACATGATGGCAGCTTAGCAACAGTGGACAGCTTTGGCGTGATAGGTGTAGCCCCTTAGCGTTCATTGCGATGGGAGCTTGACAGTACCAATTTCCCTTATCACTTATATGCCGAGCTGGACACTTGACAGTACCAGTTTCCCTTATCACTTATATGCCGAGCTGGACATATGATGAAGGTAGAGGCACCACCGAACCGCACCATGACTGGTCCCATCTGTGTCTCCCAAAACACATGTCCAAAAGTACCAGGCGGATGAGCTTCACAGACTGCCTCAGCATTGTCTTGCATAATCTGTAACAGATCATCATGTACACTACTGTCCACAGAAATGCCTCTTTCCTCAGTTACTGCTTGCAGTTTCATTTGAAGATTTTACTTCATGTTAGCTAGCAGGCTCTTCGTAGCTCATGTTTTCGATGGTAACGGATACACTTTTTTGGACTACTTAAGTGTGAAAGTGATGCATGACTGCTAGGGTCAGTGCAGGTGGCATCAGTGTCATGTTTCACATTATGGCTCACTAAGGCCCTTAGATTGCTCCTGTATGCTGTACACCTGTTGAAGCGCTGGCCACTGTTTTCATCTGACATCACTAGGAGCTTACAATCAGCATGGCGAATGGTAGAATGTATGATGTCCAGAACACTCTGCGCCTGTAGGTTATGCATATAGGATCATTGCAATATATATATTTAAACCTAACACTGTGGTAAAACTAGGATATACGCTATTGTATATTTTAAGTATACACATCAATATAGGCATGTGCATACGCGAAGAATCCCACTGGTATATTTTGTGGAAAAAACCAATTTCGCATGGTGTATATTTCCATTATCCTAAATTGTAGTATGTGAGCTTATGGAGGATTCTGAAATACATGTCTCCGCATACCACTTTGTGACACATTGCACCGATGTAAATTGTCATATACTATGTTGGATACGCCATCCGATTCTGTTCATTGTATACTAGCATGATTACGTATACAATGCAGCTTTGTCCTAAATGGTCTTAGAGATTCAAGAGGAGTGGTATAAAATCTGCCGACTAAAGAGCCGCCAATAAGATTAAGAGCTGCAAATCTAACCGTTCTTATTGAGTGTGAATTGATGTCTTGACTCGAGCTACAACGATCTTGAACGCTCATTTTTCAGGACACGTGGTGCTTTAGCACCAAATTACTTGTTGTTAATTATTATACTTACATAACCAATACCAGCGACAGGAAAACTGTAAACAAGCATCAAATTTGCTGTTTTATAATGTCATGAAGTAATGCAACAACGTGCTAGCACATGAAAGAAAAATAGAGTGTCTAAATGGTGGCAGCTGCAATGGATTGACGAACTGTCCAATTTGGAGTAGAAGGAGGAGGAGACTGTATTAGTGGTCCAGGTACGTGTTTCTTGCTTGGATACTTCTTACTACTGTGCAGCTGACTATTTCTAGCATTGAGTGCATCAATCAGTTCATTAAACTGCTCCGAACGCCACGATAGTCGGTGATGCTTTCGAGTCTGTTCTGACATGGTATAGGGCTTTGCATCATTCCACAGTAGTCTTACTTCCTTGCTCATTTAACTTTTTACACCTTTTATCCCAAAGCTGCAAGTGAGAACCATAAATATACCATTTAACCCTATGCTTTGTTTGCCGAGAAGCACCCTCGTCTCTCAGAGCTGTTTTCAGAGTTCGTTTATACGTTGCAAGACCGCTATCATGCAGGAGGTGATTTTTAGCAAATCAATTATATACCTTTATACCACTATACCTTTAATCATAGCAAGTGGGCTGTTGAACTTGGCTGCCACAAGGTTCACTATCTTAGAGTTGTGTTCACTATCAATCCTACCAAATAAAAAGTGTCAAGGAAAAATGAGAAAGACACAACCCTGTGGCCGTAAAATGAACTCGTTGAAGCACTACTTATCAGTCTTTTGGGTAAAATGTGACCTGCGCTTTGCTGAAAAAAAAACAACACTTTTTTATTCTCAGGCACTCAGGACATGTAACACCATAGCTATTCTAAAGGATGCCCAAGTCCATTCATAACTACATGTATTAGATATTGGCGTTTATTGGTTTACCTGATGCGGCCACACACACATGAAGGTCACACGCCTCCCTGGAGACCATCAAGTGTGGTACAACTGCTGATTTTGAAGCACTCAGGACATGTAACACCATAGCTATTCCAAAGTATGCCCATGTCCACGCTCATGAAAGTCATACACCTTCGAATGTGGTACAACTGGTGATTTATATGTATGTAATAGTAATGAAAAGAAATGGAGCGTCTTTAGTTTCATATGCTTGCTTCAACCCCACCCCTGATCCTACTCAATTACAAACAGCAAAGTTTTCTTAATTACAACAACAGGATCTTTGCCATGATCAACAACGGGAGCACTGATACGGCACCAAAGAGATGATAGTATCTGCCACCATGATGCACGAATTCAAAAATAACCCCCCTCACACCAAAGCTCGCACAGATTGAGTATTTGCCATTCAAGCAGACACATGCATCTAGACATACTGAAGCTCTTTATAGAAGGGGTAATTCCATATATATTTGCCACCCTTTTAGCATTATTGTCTAGTTTGGACATGCTAGCTTCCCTATGTGTTCTCCCCATAGGAATATGCAAAATTGCTGTACATTTGTATACCCTATAGTGTACAGTTTTTAAAATACCAGAAATTAAAATGTTCATTTTTTCAATAACCTCAGTCAACTCGGTTGAGCATACCTTGAGCCCTGAAACATTCTTGTTGATTCAAATATATTCAAAACATTGCATAGGTAGGGGTCTACATAAAATTCATTATTTTTAATAACTTCTTGGCACATTACATGAATTGGGTCATGAATTTGTAATGAATTGTGACCTATCCAAAAATATTAAAATACGAATCAGACCACATTTGTACCATAGTTAGCTAATCATACCCCAAACATATTTAACTGAAAAGCTTACTGAGACACGTATTCTTGAACCGATTCCTTGAACCATAAAGGTACAACGATTGTCAAAAGGCAGGAGGCATTTTAGGCGTAGTTTTGTGTTTGAACCTATGGATCTTTACAATTATAAAACTGGTGTTCTTGAAACCAACGCTACGCACCCTTTTATTCACTGTGCTTGCTCTGACACTATCTTTCATTGCCTGACCATGCAACCTGTTGCCACACTAAAAATTGCACTTCGCTTTCGCAATCCTGATTGCGCACTTTTGTCATCATACACAGCCGAAAGTTTGAGACAGTTTAAAAGAACCAACCATGAGGGTATGGAACCATCTAAAAAGTTTTAGAAATCCCATCTTGTACCTTGTGATCCCTCTGCTTTCTCTATGATAGCCTGCGCAAACGTAATTAGATTCATTGAAACAATGATGGTACACGTGATGTAATGATATAGGGTATTGTGCTTCCAATCCTGTTCCGTAAGGTTATTAATCTATGTTTCCACATGACTAAATGTACCTCATAATTTCTCTCCCACACTTCTCACATTTCCTTTCTGCCTATGACTCCTCTCCTCTTTTCTATATCTTTAGGCAACAAGGGTGTGCAGTAACATGTAAGGAAGATGTTAAAGTTTCTCCAGAGGTAAATTATTGTGATGGTGACAACGTGAAGGGCTGTGGCTACGAAAGGATAGTGGTACACATGTTCAATATTTTGCACACCTACATACATAGGGCACATGCACCTGTGGTATATGTTGCACTTATTGAGCTGATAGATAACAGCTTCTGTGCATAGTGAGATGTATTTCCTCTACACATAATTATAGTGGTTGAGAATGTTATTGAGAATATCGGATGGATTATTATTACACATAGATACAGTTTCAACAGTTGCCTGAACCTTCAGAAGAGGTGATGCATGAACCTTCCGAGAGTGAGTTAAAGAGAAATGAAACAGATGAGCCAAGGTGAGACACTGGATGCAGAGGGTTTATATTACTACACTGTGATCCAAGCATTGTTACTGTCTTTTACTGTCTTGGTTTTATCGTGATGGGAGTAACAATCACATCAATTTGTGAATGCTATTCCAGTCAAAATACATGTACACAATCACGTTGATTTTGTAAAATACAAGTTACTGTACTCACAGTATTATTCAAATCACAATGCATGCATTTGAATTATCATGGGTGTGTTGTAATCATTTGATTATATTGCATTTTACTAATCAAGTGGTTGTGTTTATATTGGATACAATTGGAGAAATAATTTATGTGGCATCAAGTACCGGTGGGGTTCAGGGCACCTTGGCCATCCGCCCTGGTAGATGTATATTGCATAATGTATTTGTGTTCATTGACATAAACATGTATGTTTATTACTAGCCACATGACTAAATGTACATGTTTTTCATTGTTTCTTGTCCTTTCCTCTACTCCATCCCTTTCTTCTAATGACACCTCTCCACTATTCTACATCTTTAGGCAACAAGGGTTTGCAGTAGCATGGAAGGAAGATGTTAAAGTTTCTCCAGAGGTACATTATTGTGATGGTGACAACATGTGAAGGGCTGCATGGATATATATTGGTACATTTTTTAAACATTTTGTACCCTTGGGCACATGCACATGGACATGTACTGTGGTATATGTACACAAAAAAATGTGTACACTTACAAGCTGCAATGTATTTCCTCTACATGTAATGATGATGATAGTAAGATTGTTATTGAGAATATTGGATGTGTTATTTTGCATGCATACAGTGTCAACAGTTGCCTGAGCCATCAGAAGAGGTGATGCATGAATCTTCTGAGAGTGAGCCAAAGAGAAATGAAGCAGATGAGCCAAGGTGAGGCACTGGATGCAGAGGCTTTATAATGGAGCATGGGCTAAAGGGCGGGGTGCAAAATGAGGGAGGTGTAGCGTTTGTTTATTGATTATTTATGCACTTCATTGTGATCCCATCATTATGTCTGTCTGGTTAATTTGGGTTTATCATGGTGGGCGTACCATTAAAATCAATTTGTGAATGTTATTCCAATTACAATAAAAAATGCAGTCGTATTGATTGCGTGCAATGCAAATTACGGTACTTACAGTATTATTGAAACCAATATGCATGCATCTGGATTATCATATGTATGTTGTGCATATGAGTAATAATTATATGTGTTTATACTTCAGTGGTTGTATTTGTTTTGGATAATTTTGTAATGAATCTTTTTTTAAATTGGAGAAATAATTTATGTAGCACAGAGTATCGGTGGGGTTCAGGACACCTTGGCCATTCGCCCTGGTAGGTGTATATTGCATGGGTAATGTACCTGTGTTCATTGATGTGTACATGTATGTTTACTTACTACTCACATGACTGAATGTACAAGTTCCTCATCATTTCTCTCCCTCACCCCCTCACTCTCCTGCCTATGACTCCTCTTCACTTTTGTACATCTTTAGGCAACAAGGGTTTGCAGTAATATGGAAGGGAGATGTTAAAGATTCTCCAGAGGTAAATTACTGTGATGGTGACAACATGTTACATAATAACAGTGGTACACGTGTGCAACATTTTGCACACCTACATACATAGGGCACATGCACATGGACATGTACTGTGGTATGTGTACACTTATTATTAAGCTGATTGTAAAAAGATGTATATCCTCTACATGTAATGATGATGGTGTAGGGAGGTTGAGAATGTTATTGAAAATATTGGATGCATTGTTATTATGTATGCATACAGTGTCAACGGTTGCCTGAGCCATCAGAAGAGGTGATGCATGAACCTTCCGAGAGTGAGCCAAAGAGAAATGAAGCAGATGAGCCAAGGTGAGGCATGGGATGCCAGGCTTTGTAATGGTGCATGGGCTAAAGCGTGGGGTGCAAAATTAGCGAGGCGTAGGGTTTGTGTACAATAATGAAGTGGCGATGCATAAATAAATTGATTATGCACTTCATTGTGATTCAAGTTTCTGTTTGATTTGGTGTTATCTGGCAGGAATGCCATTCATATCAAATTGGAAATGTCATTCCAGTTAAAAAATGCACAAATCTTAATGCACAGGTCACATCAATTACATACAGTAGGGGACAATAAAAATGTAATGTCCATTTTATTTCTGCTGCATACAAATGCGTTTCATATTTGTTTTGCCTTTCGTTTTACATGTTTTCCGTCTGGCTCGGATTCATGAATTGAAATCCTCACTAAAATCGTTAATTGATATTTGTCCACCTTGAGATATGCGTTTGATTAGTTGCATACTTATAGCCACGTACTGTGCTACAGTTTTGTGTACATTGCATTTGAATACTTAGATTACAAAACACAGTGAATATTAGATTGCTTTTAGCTTGGTTTCAAAGTCCCCAACAATCAAATAGATCGTTTAAACGAAATGCGTGCTCTAATCTTAGCTTGCGCAGCTGCACATTCATTTACACTTTAACATATTTAATAGTTGATGCTTAACTTTTAATCCCCTCGTCAACTGCCTAACCTGTTATGCGCGTTAAACCTAACCGGTTAGGCAGACAAGCCATCAAACATTTCCTTCAAGATCTTTTGTTACATAGTGATTTTATTAAGCAGCAAAAAAGTATGATAGTGCAAGATGTGGCGGCATGATAGCCAATCACACTTTCATATGCTTTGCAAAGCAAAGTCTGCCAGTAGAAGGTTCGCAATAGGGAACTATAATCTTCTGTTCAACATTGGAACATCCAACACAGTAGCATGATGCGTTTTTGCCATATCCTTTGTTTCTACAGTGATGCAGGCATTTGTTTGCTTTCTGTGTTGAATTTTCTTCAATACCAGTAGAGCTGTTTTCATTCCTGTGCACAATGCAACTAGAGCTGAAGAGGAATATTTTACACTGATTTAAATTTTAATACTCACCCGCTATCTTCTTCAGTGTTTTCACTTTCACTATCGTTCTCTTAGCATACCTCTTCTAGGTAAGGGCTAGACCCATGGCTTCACATAAATGCAGGCTGCGATCAGCTATAGATATAATCCTGCAAATTGTGCTATAAGCTATGCAGAGAGTTGTTTTAAAAGGCTAAGCAATTTTCTGCACCAATGGACCAATTAGACTATTTCTGGTTTTTAGGAAATATTATAATTATCTATACAAGGTAAAGGTATGATCGAGAAAGTATGAGACCAAAGTCACCAAGTTTTCAAGTTTCTTGGTCCTGCTGTTAATTGTATATCTCAATACTCACAAAGAAGAAATGGTTTATGATACTAAATCCAATGAACCAGCTTGTTATCCATGATGTGTCATGACACTACGCCTAAACTTGAAGACATTGGACTTGTCCTTTGGATTTGGATTATCATCAAGTGCTGTTTCAAGGTGCATCACTACTATGGATTTGCTTCATGTATCGTCAACTGAAGGAGATTGATTGGATGCCGTAGGTATATTGCAAGCCATTTTAGTGAAAATTTCCTTCAGCATGTCTTATCATTGATGTTAATGAAATATATTTTTAGGCACTATCCTCTACTTGGAGCACCTGTAAGCATCACAACACTGTTAATGTTACATGGACTACTAATTTATGCATATCTTTCATTTATCCTTGTATGCAGGGTTCATATCTGGTGTAGAACCAACTAATGCATCTAGATTTCTTACTCATCTGACAGATAATGGCTGATGGAGGTTATACCATTAAGGAACTGTTATAAGCAATGGAGGTTGACCTAAATATTCATGGAATGCAGGTAACAACTCTCGGCTGAGAAATGGCACATTGCATCTAATTGGCAGCTTAGCATTGCTTTACAAAAATACAACGTCATCTCCTTTGGACGGAAAATAGCTCCTGATACATCATACTCATTATACGGGGTAACATTAGAGCACGTATCTTATCTTCATAATCTTGGTGTTTATGTTTCATCAGATTTAAAGATTGCTCATCTATAGCAGCCAAAGCGTACTCTAGATCTTCTCTACATCTAAGAGGTTTCCAGACTAGTGATGTCAGCATTCTATTACCCGTATTTAAACCTATGTCAGGCCGCTTTTAGAATTCAACACTTGAGTCTAGAATCCTTGGCTGTTCAAAGATATTGAACATATTGAAGGAGTTCAGCGTTACTTCACACGAGTAATGTGTAAATGTGCAAGGCTTCCTCATATGGAATATACATCCAGGTTAGCAAATCTTGATTTGTCATCTTTAGAATATTGTCGCGTTTATTTTGATCTTACAATGTGTTTCAAAATAGTGAATAAGCTTTTGGATATTGAGATGTTTACAGTCAGTTCAAATGTTCATTCCACTCGGGGAAATTCATACAGGCTCCAGTCGACCACCATACCTCGTCATGATTTTTGGCTATACTTCTTTACTTCTCGGGTTGTTCCTTCTTGGAATTCCTTGCCTCAACATGTTGTATCTGCACACAATATCTTTATGTCTCGTCTAAAAACTGTAGATCTATCTCCCTTTTGTAATCTGTATCCATTTAAATAGGACGTATATAAGTGCATTTAACAACACTTCGTGATATCCATGTCTAGATTAGCTAATCAGATTGTGCGTGATACAATAACACTCCGCATTGCTCCTTGAGCTCATATCTGTCCGATTTCAAAATGGTCTGGCCACAACGCGCTCGCACAGGTGTACGTGCAGCAAGGAGAACCTCCTTAGACTTTGGTATATGCTGTTGTTTAGGATGGAGATTGGCAGGTGGCATGGCTACATGAACCTCCTGCTGATGATGCCAATCATGATAGACGAGCCCCACTGTTTTGGTTGAATGGCCAATTCAGCTACCCGTTGTTTGTAGTGTCCTTTAAGCTTCTGCCCCAGATTACTCAATTGTTCCTTTGCATCTTTGGTATCGACGTCAATGTCTAACTTTTGTTCCTCAGTTAGGGCCTGAGGCCTTTTGCTCTTCAGTACTGTTATCGTCTCCAAGGTGTTCTCGGTGGAAGTAGCCATCTTGTAAAAAAGTGGGTAGTATGCGAAACATTTCAGGTCTAAAATAGCTTCAATTGTTTTAATATATTCATTGTTGGTTTGCAACTGCATGTTGTCTCAAGGCATGCTAAAAGGGTAAACTTAAGAGTCTTGTAGTTAAGAACGGAACATCACAAAAAGATGCAGAAAGTTGCGATGGATGCATTAGTCTCATACAAACTGATTATGTTGGAACAAAATCAACGTGGTACCAAATTCAGTCCAAAATATAGTTAACTTGAAAAATTAAAACCTTAAACAGTTATAAAATCCGGTAAAAATTTTACTTCAATATCGCAGATGAAAAAAGCTCTCAGTTAGTACATTGACCTTGATATTGCTGCTTAATCTGACCGTTACATCGCAATATACTGTGGAAACCATGGTAGTTGACTATAACAAATTTTATTCCTGCTCTTCAATGTTTGGAATTGGTTTTAACAATAATGGTATGAACTAAAGAAATTCTAATAATGCATTCGGTTGGCAAATTAGTTGTCAACTATACTTTGAGATTGAAACTTGTCACGGGACTTCTAGGTTTCAATTTTTGGAAGTTTGTGTCTCTTGTTCAGCAAAAATATCTCTCCCTTTTGGAAACAGATCAGGCTGAATGTTGGCATGTAACTGAGTCATTCCAAGCCATTTCATCAAAGAGATGGACACCATGTTGTAGTTTTATGTTCAAAATTTTTATGGTAGTTTGTCTTTATATAAGAGGTGCTGGGATGAAATTTTTTGTTTTGACCCTTAATGGTTTGCAAGATACTTGGCGTTGAATAATTGATTAGTTTACTGATAAACTCTACTTTGCAGTGTTTTATCTTGGTACACACTACGAAAACTGCTGCATGCATGGCACCAAATCGAAGGGCCTGATAAGTACAATGTTACTGTGTCGAGCATTTCGATGAGAAATGAAAGGGTTAAACTATGTATTGGTTTGTAAGGTAGATCTCATAATTACTGTGTGCAGAAACTTCATAATTGCGCAATTGACTTTATAATATCATGTGGTACATTATAATGAACATTTGTGTAAAATAAAAAAGTTGATTATTAATAACCACTGAGAACCACAAACATTTTTGTGTAAGGCAGCCATTTTTATGGTGGCTATCACAGAGGTGTTGCTAAGTGGCCAAACCACAACTATCAAAACTTTGGCCCCAGCAGTAACAGCTGTAAACAACTAGCCCCCAATACCTTATCGTTGTTACTAGTAATGCGCAGCGCTCGTTCAAAACAGATCATTCTGGGATCAGAACAAGTAACTGCATGTATCTTACTTAAATTGCAATGTAAACCATGCATACATCAAGGCACTACTACACACAAAATACAACAAAATGTAATAGTTTATATGGATACTCAGCTTTTGCTGTAAGTGCACAGGTTGCTGCTGCAACTTCCTTGGCATCTGCGTCCTGTAGCTGTCGAGGGCTCACAAGTGTAAGTATGTCTGATGAAGGAAATTCACTTCTACAACTCGAGCTTCCATGTCTACTTTGACTACACAGCCAAGCCAACAACACCCATCATATGCTACAGTTGCATAGCCCTTGATCGATGACAGTGGATGGGTCTCAACATGTGCAGCTGCTGCAGTGCACACTCTTTCACTGTCATCGATCAAGGGCTATGCAACTGTAGCAATATGATGGGTGTTGTTGGCTTGGCTGTGTAGTCAAAGTAGACATGGAAGCTCGAGTTGTAGAAGTGAATTTCCTTCATCAGACATACTTACACTTGTGAGCCCTCGACAGCTACAGGACGCAGATGCCAAGGAAGTTGCAGCAGCAACCTGTGCACTTACAGCAAAAGCTGAGTATCCATATAAACTATTACATTTTGTTGTATTTTGTGTGTAGTAGTGCCTTGATGTATGCATGGCTTACATTGCAATTTAAGTAAGATACATGCAGTTACTTGTTCTGATCCCAGAATGATCTGTTTTGAACGAGCGCTGCGCATTACTAGTAACAACGATAAGGTATTGGGGGCTAGTTGTTTACAGCTGTTACTGCTGGGGCCAAAGTTTTGATAGTTGTGGTTTGGCCACTTAGCAACACCTCTGTGATAGCCACCATAAAAATGGCTGCCTTACACAAAAATGTTTGTGGTTCTCAGTGGTTATTAATAATCAACTTTTTTATTTTACACAAATGTTCATTATAATGTACCACATGATATTATAAAGTCAATTGCACAATTATGAAGTTTCTGCACACAGTAATTATGAGATCTACCTTACAAACCAATACATAGTTTAACCCTTTCATTTCTCATCGAAATGCTCGACACAGTAACATTGTACTTATCAGGCCCTTCGATTTGGTGCCATGCATGCAGCAGTTTTCGTAGTGTGTACCAAGATAAAACACTGCAAAGTAGAGTTTATCAGTAAACTAATCAATTATTCAACGCCAAGTATCTTGCAAACCATTAAGGGTCAAAACAAAAAATTTCATCCCAGCACCTCTTATATAAAGACAAACTACCATAAAAATTTTGAACATAAAACTACAACATGGTGTCCATCTCTTTGATGAAATGGCTTGGAATGACTCAACTACCACACACATAACCACAGGCCAAATGTTGAAAGCAGTAAACAGATTGAGCTCTGCAGCTGCAAGTGTGCTGTTTTAGGATGAAACGTGTTTAACTGTCACGTATTGTGTTGTGTTTATGCTACTGTAATTTCACAATACATAGATAATAGGTAGTATTTCTATATGAAACTTTTGTTTACTTGTCGCAAAAATGTTTACCTCGAACGTTGGCTTCTAAAGGTCAGCCATTTTAGGATGAATAACTTTATTCAGATTATTTACATTATTGTAGTTATTGTTGTTATGAGTGAAGGTGAACAAACTGAAAACAGTTCTTTTCGGAACCAAACGGAGGGTCCAGTATCACGTGGGCTACCATGAAGAGCTAGCAGAGAGGGACTGCCACTTTGGGAAGGCTTGAAACAAAGGAGTGCTCCAAGGGGAAATCCCAAAGCTGCATGTTTGAAGCCAATCGTTAATTTGTGTCAGAAAGATTGAGATGACCAGTTGAATTTGCAGGACTGCATCAGATTTATCAAACATAGCGACCAAGGAACTTGTGAATGACCCGTGACATTGATGCTAGGACGCTGTTATTAACTTCCTCTCCCTGGCTGTAACTCATTTTGTAGTACTAATTAAAAACATCTTGCTGACCTCGCTTTTTGCAGTAATTGGAAATATTCCCTCGCACGCTCAGCTTGATGTAGAACATTCTCAGTGCTAACGTCTAGCATACTAGTAACATCTTAGAGGTTTGGCGTACATGTGCTGGGCTAACGAATCAAGTTCCTTGGTTGCTATTTTTGATTGTACTACTTTTCTGATGGAGATCTGCTCATCAGAAAACCTTGCTTTTCACAGGCATGACTTAAGATCCAGGCAAGTGGTGCGAGGAACAACAAGTTGGGTATGCACTGAATCCTGGGAGGGTGCTCTGAATTTGTGACACAAGAGACCATCCTGAAGAAACATTTTCCTTAAGCCAAGAACTGTTGTCAAGTCATCTATCACAGGGCGCAAGTGTGGGTTATCTGCTTGTGCCTTGCCAAGTGTATCCAAAGTGGACGATGAAAGAAGCTCTTCAACAGCTGCCACTGTACTACCACCACCTTTCTGATTGAAGGCCTATTCTGGATAGAGCATCTGCATTACCTTGACACTTACAGTACCTGGCTTGTACCGGAATTCGATGTCAAACTGTTGAAAAAAAGCAGCCATCTCATGAGATGTCCACCAACATCCTTGAGCCCCATCAAGTTTGTGAGAGGATTGTAATCAGTTATCTGCTTGCATGGAAATCCATATACATAAGAGCATAATACTTTCAAAGCAGCTAGAGCTTCTTTCTCTGTAGTTGAATAATTCCTCTCTGCCTTCTGCAGTTTCCTACTCCAATATGCTTTCACCTGTTTCTTGCCCTGCTGAATCCGACAAAGAACTGCTCCAATAACATAATCAGAAGCATCAGTATGCAACAAAAACGGCTGTTTGAAATCAAATTAGGCAAGGATAGGGAGAGACCAGTCTCTTAAGGTCTTCAAATGCACTCTGACATGAAGAGCTACATGAGAAATTCTTGATACCTTCCTTAGAAAGCAGTTTAAACAGAGACTCTGCAATCTTTGAGTGGTCATTTACAAATCTCCACTAATAGTTGCTGAGCCCCATAAACTGCTTTAATTCCTTTGTATTTCTTGGAGCTGGGTAGTTTGACACTGCCTCCGTTTTAGCAGGGTCAGGACGGATTCCATGTTTGCAGAGACTTTGTGATCCTGATATCGAACTACCTTTCATGCAAACTGGCACTTACTGGTTTGCAGCTTTAATCCTGCCTCCAATTTGGAAACACCTTGTACAAACGATCTAGGTGTTCAGGAAAGGTACGGCAGGGATCGAAATATTCTTAAAAAAGTACCTGCACAAGGTGCAGATGGGGTATCTATACCACCTGCACTTTGGCATATCTACCTGCACACTTGTAGACACATGCATGGTTGTGCATGTATTTTTTTAATTGGGATTTTTTGCATGAATTCTACTACATATTGTTTAAATTTAAAATAATAATAAACACAACATGGATACAGGTCTCAAGAACAGAGTAACTGGCTGTTATAAGTGCATGCTCATGACATCTAATACTATAGAGAAAAAAGATCAGCATCACCATCAGAATCACCATCAGCTCCATCATCAGCACCACCACTAGTACTAGTACTGGCAACTGTGCAAACCGTCTGAAATCCCGCGATAGAACGCTGCCATGCAGGAACATCACTAGTCGAAATACGGGCCTTCTTTGGCAGCATTTTGATCGTTAACCACTGTTAATAAGCCACTAATCATCAATTTTATGCATGAGCCCATAAGCTAAATGCTTTCTTACGCACGCACGAGCAATTTGCGCAAATTCCTTTTGAATTTAATGTAAACTACGTTCACCTGCTGCACTTACCTGCGCAAAGTGCAGGTATATGTATAGGGCTACCTGCGTACTGAATAAAGTACCTGCGGGGCGCAGGTGCGGCACCCGGTATTTCGAACCCTGTACGGCTAATGGAAATGATGTCTAATCTTTATCTGCGCAAGCATTCGTTCCCCAGGGGGAACATAATCATTGGACCCCCGAAAATCAAGTTTTTCAAAAATGACAAAACTAACATATTAGAACAAAATTATGATTACAATGGAAGGTTTGTTATTCAGAGTGTGGAACTCCATGTCCCTGATGCCAGTCCATACATTGGATCCCCTTTCTGACCACATACCGCACACAGTAACAACATAGCCATCTGTTGGCCGACTGCATGTCACACAGTAGTAGTGTCCATTGTTCTCTTCCTTGAAAACACGGACACATACCAAGCACTTCCTCCTAGTTCCTCCAGCACAACCCTGCTTTGGCTGGTACTGTTCCAGTGTGGTCAGAGGCGTCAGAGGCATGAAGTGATGAGTACTGTGTGGCAAGTCAGCTACTGCTTTGCTCCCTATTGATTGTGCTTCTGGTGAAATTGAAATACCAAAGTTGTTGTGAATAAGAGCAAGTGCCAACTTTTCTGTAAATTGTCGGTGACTGATGCTGTGACCATCAGCATGAATGGCTCGATAAACAAAAAATGTGTCAATCTCGACCATTCCCAAAATGGTTGAAAAATATGATGATGCCACTTCTTTGTGCCCCAGGCTTCCTCCAAGGCTAACAAACCTTGCCGAAGATGGTTGTGGATGTCAATCTTACCGTCACTATCAAAATACTCCTCAACAAGCTTGGGCCTCTTCACAGTTTTGATAAAGAAGGATATTTGACTACTCAGCACGTTCAAACTTGTGTTAACAATATATACTTCAATGCTCCTGACAGTGTCGCCGGAAGTTTTGGACATGCATGAGGAGTGCTGTCATTCCTGTCAAGTCTCAAGAGTAATGATTTTTCGTTGGATGCACAAGTTAGTGTTCATATGGCTGGATTCCTTAACAGCTCCTTTCTGTGACAAACAGGAGGATGAAGAAATTGTTGCTTATCATAAGAGTGGGGTTACTAAGATGATGTAATTGAAACCGCGCCTTCCTATTCTGTATAACAAGACAGGAAACTTGAGTGGCCCAACATACTAGTTGGTGGAAGGCCATTACTACATGGCAACCACGATGAGGCAATTTTGTATGCCAATGAAGGCAATACATTTGCATTGGTTGCCAATGATGCCTACCATCTGAAGCCCAAGGTGACAGAGTCATGATTATGATTAGTGTTGCATACCATGGCTGGATGGGGCTGGAAATTTATCGAACCAAAGACAGATGATACATGGAAGCATGTGACTGTAATGGCAAATATTACTATGTAATGTACAGGCTTATTAAGGTCACAGAGTTCTCAGGCTGTTGGAATCAAACTACTGATTATTACCAGCCAAATCAAGCAGTCAGTCAGATTTGATTTTCTATTTCTGTAGTTGCTTTAACATTTTTAGCCTTTGTGAGCTGTTTTCTGATACCTCAAAGAGAATCCAGGTTATTCTTCTTCAACTCACTGGGCCAGTCATGCACTTTAGCTGCCTTGCTTGGTTTCATCGTCCAGGCATGATGGTGCAGTGACGTCACAGAATACGTGAACAAGATCATGAGTTGAACCAAAATATATTTTCGAATAGAGAAATGGTGTAGGACGAAGTGTTGAAAATAGGGAGTCGATAGCGTTAACCGTTAGTACGTTATCGCAATTTGTATAAACATAAATCCATAAGGGTCACAATCTCGTAGAACATTCCATATATGTGTGTGTAAGTGTGTGTGGGTGTGTATGTATGTCGGGATCATGTGTGCCCAGGACACCTTGGCGCAACACAGTGCAAGTTACAGTACTGAAATATAATACAGCATTTAATTTTTTGCACCATAATGCATCACTTCCGTTTAAGTTGTGATTATATTTAAATGAACTTTTTTTTAGTTGGAGAAATAATTTATGTGGCATAAAGTACTGGTAGGGTTCAGGACAACTTGGCATTCCTGCTTATATTGCAATGTGTAAAGTATTTGTGTTCATTGACGTGTACATATACATTACTAGCCACATGACTAGTAATGTTCATGTTCCTCATCATTTCTCTCCTCCTCTCCTTATCTTTCTTTCTATGATTCCTTTCTTCGTTCCTACAACTTTAGGCAACAAGCATGGAAGGGAGGCGTTAAAGTTTCTCCAGAGGTAAATTATTGTGATGGTGACAACATGTGAAGGGCTGTGGCTACATAGTGACAGTGGTACACATGTTCAATATTTTGCACACCTACAGACATAGGGCACATGCACATGGACATGTACTGTGGTATGTGTGCACTTATTAAGCTGATTGTAGACAGTGGTGGATAAAAGGTTTTCAGAAATGGCCTGACATAATGTCAGACCATATTGGGAGTTGGTCAGACATGGTCTGACATTGCTAAATACCCTTGATATGACATCTTAAATACATAAGCCTCAGTACAGTGTAAATAAACTAATTGTTCTGCGCAATGCACTGCAACATTATGAACTTAAAGTTATAATACATTCATCAGATCTCATCTTCAGACTGATCAAACCATTTATCCACATAGTTTCATTATCAGACTCAGACTCTACCAGTATAGCCGATGAACAGCCTTCTTGTGGCTGTGCACGCTTCTTCCGACTGGAGGTACACTTCTTCCCATCTTCTTTCAATACCACCATCACTAAACCAAAGATCAATGGCTTGATCGGCTGAAAATTGGCACAATGATGGACCTTCTACTTTGATTTCCAGTAGATCGTTCAATGTCTGTGTAACAGAATTGCCAGCTGGATTCTATTACCCACAATAATGATATCGCTCACACTTTATATAGCTTATATATCCATAACCTAGAGACCCCATGCTGACAGCATACAAATAGAAAGTTAAAAATTACCATGTAAAAACTGTAGGCATTTTGCAATATGATTCCTAAAAAGTGGAGCTTAACTCGAATTTTTGCAGCCATATAGCCCTTAGCCCCAACAGACCTCCAAGTAACAATGATCAGTAACTGATCTCCATAATCGCTGGGGCGTGTACCTCAAATTGCTACCAGAGATGGGCACCTAGGTGTGGTGTACATGTAAAAAGAAAATGAGGCCTTAACTGTAATTGGTTTGGTTGCCAGACAGATAAGCAGACACTTAAAGATTACCTTGTTTATTGTCTTCTAAAAACACAAACAAGTCACTGTTAGGTATATGTGCGCATGCGCAGTGTACGATGGGGAGTATGCATTAATTGGAACAGTGTTGTTGGGTTTTTGGTGTCGTCCTTTTTGCCATTATGACATTTTGTTGTTAAGACATCACATTGGCGACGAGGGTAAAGCAATGGCTACAATTGGACAATTGAGCGAATTTCAACCAGAGACCGAAAAGGCATCGGCATACTTGGAGCGAGTGAAGTTGTTTTTGTTGGCAAATAGTGTAGGTGACGATAAGCACGTTGCGGTTCTTTTAACAGTGGTTGGCGCAAGGCATTTTTCGCTGCTTAAGGACCTCTTCTTACCAGAGGATGTAAAGGCCAAGTCGTTTGAAGAAATTTCAAAGGCGTTGGTTGAACATTTTGAACCAAAACCGCTAGTTATCGCAGAGCGTTTTCGGTTTTATCGAAGAACGCAGGAAGAGGAAGAGTCCGTGACAGAGTTCCTGGCTCAACTACGACGCTTAGCGACACACTGCCAGTTTGGAGCCTTCCTTGAAGAGGCTTTACGAGATCGGCTGGTTTGTGGGTTGAGAAATCACAGCATTCAAAGGAGACTGCTGTCAGAGTCTAATCTGTCACTGCAAAAGGCTGTGGAAGTCTCAACGGCAATGGAGGCTGCTGAATTGAACAGCAAGACAATTAGTACATCTTCAGTGACTGAGGAGGTTAAGCAAGTATCCTCTAGTACATCTACATCGGTAAATGGACCAAAGAAGAAACCTGTTTGTTTTAGGTGTGGTGGTCCTCATCTAGCAACTAGTTGTCATCATCAAAAGGCACAATGTCACAAGTGCGGTAAAATTGGTCATCTTGCTAAAGTGTGTCGAGGAGCTCAAGTGCCACGGCATAGGCAGGCCCCAAAGTCGGCAGACACCCAGTGGGTTGAAGACGATATTGATCAGCCTCAAAATGTATTGGTTGTGGGGCTAAAGAACAGTTGTCCTTTTTGTGTGGAGCTGGGTATCGAAGGAAGGAGAGTTCAGTTCGACATAGATACGGGATCTGCCGTGACCCTTGTTTCAGAGAGAACCTGGAAGAAGTGGAACCTGGATGTCAAGTTGAGAAACTCCAGGGTGTTACTAAAGACGTATACAGGTGATCCCATTTCAGTGGTGGGCGAGGCAAAAGTACCAGTGAGTTATAATCAGCAATTGAGTACATTGGTGCTGTATGTGGTCAAGGGTACAGGTCCAAGCTTGCTGGGACGCGATTGGTTAAGGCACATCAAGCTCGACTGGAAAACAGTGGGTCAGGTTGCCAGTGTTAACCGTGTTACGATGCTAGACTCCTTGTTGAAGAGATACCATGAGGTATTCCAGAGCGGGCTGGGAACCCTAAAGGGTGTACATGCCAAGCTGCAGGTTAAGCCAAATGCAGTACCGAAATTCTTCAAAGCGCGTACTGTACCTTTTGCATTACGAGAGGCTGTGGAAAAGGAATTAGATCGCTTAGAACAGGAGGGGGTAATAAAGAAGGTGGATCATAGTGAATGGGCAGCCCCAATTGTTGTAGTTCCAAAGGGTGATGGTCAGATAAGGATCTGTGGGGACTATAAGGTTACTGTAAATGGGGTATTAGACGTGGACCAGTACCCCTTACCTAAACCTGAGGACCTGTTTGCGAGTCTAGTGGGAGGGCAAAAGTTTTCTAAGCTTGATCTCTCCCAAGCATATCAGCAAATGTGCCTAGAAGAGGAGTCACAGAAATTTGTGACTATCAATACCCATAAGGGTCTGTACAGGTATACACGCTTACCTTTTGGTGTGGCATCGGCGCCGGCGTTGTTTCAGAAAACCATGGATATTATTCTTCAGGGCATGAAACACGTTATGTGTTACATTGATGACATTCTGGTAACCGGTTCAACGGAAAAGGAGCATTTCACCCAGTTAGAGGAGGTTTTGAAGCGGTTACAGCATCATGGTCTAAAGGTTAAAAAGGATAAATGTGCCTTATTTCAAGATTCTGTTCAGTATCTTGGGCATAAAATTGATGCCTCTGGAATCCATACCACAGATAGTAAAGTTGAGGCAGTAAAAAACGCTCCTGCACCTAAAAATGTCCAAGAATTGAGGTCGTTTCTGGGATTATTGCATTATTATGGAAGGTTTATTCAGCAATTATCGACATTATTACAGCCACTGAATGAACTCTTGAAGAGTAATAGAAGATGGAACTGGACTTCCGAGTGCCAAAGTGCATTTGTTAAGGCAAAGGAACGTTTGGTGTCTGCCCCAGTACTTGCACATTATGATCCAAGCTTACCATTAAAACTTGCTGGTGATGCTTCCGCTTACGGTATCGGGGCAGTAATATCTCACACTTACCCAGATGGACAGGAACGTCCCATAGCTTTCGCTTCTCGGACACTTTCTGCAGCTGAACTTAGCTATTCGCAAATTGAAAAGGAATCCTTATCTCTAGTATATGGTGTAAAGAAATTCCACCAATACTTGTATGGTCGTAAGTTTGTCCTGGTTACTGATCATAAGCCCCTGGTCACCTTATTAGGTCCAACAAGTGGGATACCTACATTAGCTGCTGCTCGCCTCCAGCGATGGGCATTGATACTTTCTGCTTATTCATATGATCTTGAATTCCGACCTACACAGAGGCACTCAAATGCAGATGGGCTCTCAAGGTTGCCAGTGGTTTCTAAAGATCGTGACGACAGCAGTGATGTACCCGAAACAGCAATTTTTAATATCAGTCAGGTACATTCACTTCCAGTAACAGCAATGCAGTTGCAAAGAGCTACAAGGAGAGACCCTATACTCAGTAAGGTTTTCCTGTTAATGCAGCAAGGATGGCCAGGAGTGGTCAGCGATGATCTGAAGCCCTATCAAAGTCGTCAGGCTGAGTTGGGCACTGAAGGGGGTTGCCTTTTGTGGGGTATTAGAGTTGTCGTGCCTCAGGCATTGCAATCCAAGGTTTTGGGAGAATTGCATAAGAATCACCCAGGAGTGGTGCGCATGAAGGCATTGGCGAGAAGTTATGTTTGGTGGCCAGGATTGGACAACGATATTGAGCATCATGTAAAGAACTGCCAACCCTGCCAGACAGTGAGAAATTCCCCACCATCTGCTCCTTTACATCCCTGGTTGTGGCCTACCAGACCATGGCAACGAGTGCATGTGGATTTTGCGGGTCCTTTCCAGGGTAAAATGTTCTTACTGGTTGTTGATGCACATTCCAAGTGGCCAGAGGTGGTCAACATGACCACAACTAGTGCCCAGTGCACTATAGAGGAGCTGCGTAGGATGTTTGCTTCCTATGGAATTCCTGAACAACTGGTCTCTGATAATGGTCCCCAGTTTGTGTCTGGATGTTTTGAGGAATTCATGAAAATGAACGGGGTGAAGCATATTAAGTGTACCCCTTATCATCCTTCCTCGAATGGAGTTGTAGAGCGATTGGTGCAGACCTTCAAAAATTTCATGAGGGTGAACGCTAGTAATGGTGGAACATTGTCCCAACGTCTGGCATCTTTCCTGTTTTCGTATCGTACTACCACCAGTGTTGCTCCTTGTGAACTTTTCCTAGGTAGGATAATACGGAGTCATCTGGATTTGATGAGACCTGATGTAGAGTCTCGTGTGAATGAACAGCAAGCCAAACAGAAGGCGTGTCATGATGGTAACTCACCTTTTCGAGAATTCTTTCTGGGTCAGAACGTGATGAGTCAGAATTTACGAAATGGGCCAGATTGGGTACCAGGTGTAATAGTAGAACGTCTGGGTCCTCTGACATACTTAGTGCAAGTGTCAAGTGGAGCATTTTGGAAACGTCATGTGGATCAATTGAGAACCTCTGTGGATGATCAGGTTAAAATGCCTGGTGAGTCTGGTGACCCTTTACTGCTACCTGAAACTTACATGCCACCTGTTATCGAGTCGACAAATGAAGGATCAGCTACCCTGCAGCCCATGAATGGGCACCAGCCGCCCTGCCCTTCAGTTTCAAAACCACCCCAGGAAGTTACCTCTAAACTACCGGCATCAAGTACAGTTCCTGTGGAGTTACCAGCCATCCAAACTGATTTACACAATGGAGTTAATGCCAGTCCTAACACCAGTATTCACAATCCGGAGCAGAGGAGATATCCAACCCGAATACGGAAGCCTCCTCAGAGACTTTAGAAACAATACTTACATAGTAGGGGGAGGGTGTTAGGTATATGTGCGCATGCGCAGTGTACGATGGGGAGTATGCATTAATTGGAACAGTGTTGTTGGGTTTTTGGTGTCGTCCTTTTTGCCATTATGACATTTTGTTGTTAAGACATCACAGTCACATGATAATGTTGTCATATGATGTGATGCAGAAATACATGCTGATTCTAAAAATGTAATTGCATCCTTATAGCGTATTCTATTGTGGAGATATTGATATTTTAGAGAAACGGAAATTTTTTGGTTTTCTACTCTCTTTGTGACAAGCACTGTAGATTCACCCATACCACCACTGGGCAGGAGATCTGCCGAAAGTTCAACTTTAACCAGTGCACCAAGGGTCCCCATTGCTCTTTTGTGCACAATTTTTGGGTTGCTGGCTGTGGGGGAGACCACTAAGCCAAGTCCTGCACTCGAGGGCCCTCTGGCCCCAGGTGAGGATCGCAATATGTGCACACCTCTACGCCGCTCTAGCTTTGAGCTTGAGTTAGCTAACCACCCCGACAAGGTCTGGGTCTCCTGGCTGCTAGATGGTATACCTAATGGTGTCCCAATAGGTTACAATGGTCCCCAATTCCCTAATATAGTACATAACCTTGTATCAGCTGCTACAGCATCCTGGCATAGTCGAAGAGGAGCTCAGTCATGAGATCAAAGCAGGACGGGTTAATTGGCCATTCCTCGAGCCACCACTGCCAAATTTCAGGACCTAGGGCCTAGGTGTTGTCCCTAAAAAGAATGGGAAGTGGAGAGTAATTCTCCATCTGTCAGCCCCAGCCGGTGTGAGTATAAATGACTCCATCTCCAGGGACGAATACACTCTTCACTATGTCTCCATTGATGATGCAGTGAAGCTCTTGTATGGGCATGGTCCAAGGGCACTGATGGCCATGGTCCTGGGGCACTGATGGCCAAGGTAGACTTGAAGTCTGCCTTTCGCATGGTACCTGTATGTCCTGATGACTGGAACCCCCTTGGCATGCACTGGAAAGGTGAGTTCTACATGGACACCTGCCTCCCATTCGGACTACATCAACTAGTACCTGTGATTCTATTGTTAGCGGATCTTTTAGGTTATTAGTTTCCCCTCAATTCTGACCCACTTTACTTGCGGCAGGGTATTAAGTTCTCAACGATGTCTGTTATTAGCTCATGAGACTTTTTGGGTGACTTCTCATAGATTTAGTACAAGTGTAGGAGCACATCATCCAGTAACTTGAAAAGAGGACTTGTCAATGCATCTTTGCATGCAAGCTCAAGGCGGTGTGCATAACACCAACTCCAGAACAGCCAAGGAAGTGCCTCCTGCATCTTACCTTTCATTCCATTTTGGTCACCTATGTTCACTGAGGCACCTCTGTACTCTACCTATCAAGATAGGTTTACCCTTGATCTCAAGATGTTTCTTAACAGTCAAGAATATCAGCTGGCTCCAAACCAAATCCTCTCAAAGCATTACCAACACACTTAATTAAGAAGCCACTACCGTCTGCCTTTGAAGGAACTTGTATGCTAAAGAACCTGGTTACAGAACGATCAGTTCATTACTGTCATCTTTTATGCAGTGAAGAACAGCGATCAATTGATCCTCAACTCTTCCTGCATTAGTTGTTCCATCCATTAAGAAACTGTAAAAGTTGACTGCTGAAAGACTATCCATAAAACTTTTACACTGGCTCTCTGCAATATAATGCGTAAAATCTTCCTGCTTTTATAAGCTTGACCAAGATCAACACCATGGTGGCACTCCAATTCATGCAGCACTTCATACTTTGTGAAGGCGATTGACTCTTGCTATCACAAACGATATTTCAAAAAGTTTTCGCAAACTCTTTTTGCGAGGTGTCATCTATTGTGCATAGAGACTGAGCAATAGGTGAAAAAGTAGCAAGGGGTACAGCAGTGGCTTTTGCTTGCTTCAATCGAAAGCGGTTCATTGCAGCTTTATGTTGGGAACTAGTGGCATGATCCACAATACAGCTAGTCTTGTGGTTGTCTGTACCATTGACCCAGGCAGCAGAGTAGTTCTTCATGCCATGTTGCCTACACACTTCACACCACAGCAGATCAACTACAGACTTATCACTGCTATCTACATCACAGTGTAACCATGAGAGCGACTGATGTTCCTTGTCATACGCGGATTGCCTCTTTTTAAAGCATGCAAATGATGCCTGCCTTTTCGATAATAATTCCTATTTGCGTGTGTTAATTGGATCATGTAACTACAAACATTGGCTGTATAGATATAAGCTATACGATTAGCGAACGTTGCTAATCTATGAATTTACTATTGCTTCTTGTGGCTTATGTGTATACAAATTGTTTTCAGTGGTTATGTTTGTGCAAACAATCAAGTACACACCTTTTAATTACATTTAAAATGATCGGCACTTTTTTCTGACAATGGTAAGTTTGGGCTGACATTGGACGGTTTTGGTCGGATTTTGTCCGATGTCCGACTGTTATATTCCCCCTGGTAGAGAGATGTATTGTCTCTACATATAATGGCGATGGTGGTAGCCAGGTTGAGTGTGCTTTTATACATATATATTGGATGCATTGTTATTATGCATGCTTACAGTGTCAACGGTTGCCTGAGCCATCAGAAGAGGTGAAGCATGAACCTTCCGAGAGTGAGCCAAAGAGAAATGAAGCAGATGAGCCAAGGTGAGGCACTGGATACCCAGGCTTTATAATGGAGCATAGGTTAAAGAATGGGTGGGTTCATAATGCGCAAGGCGTAAGGGTTGTGTGTAACATGAAGATATGATGCATGAATAAATGCAGAGCACAAAATAGCGAGCGGCCAATGGGCATTTTGGATCATTTCTTTAAAACGACTGAGCAATTTAGTAAGCAATTGGCCATTTGGCCGACTGGCCGGGTTTTTACATGTACATGTGCAGTTACTATGCACACTACACTTGATAGAGATAAGATCACCTTGGAGGCTGGCTCAATGTTTTTAATTTTCAACCACGACCATTATTGCATCTTTAGTTATCGCTTAACCTTGTGTGTACGAAATAAGCGGATGCGTGCAAGCGATGGCAACTGACGTTGAATGCAATAAATGATGCATTAAGGGTAAGGGATCATCCTGACGAAATGCTGCTTTGGTCATATTACCTCTATGAAAAAAGTCCCGAAATGTCACCAGCTTGAAGAAATAATTGTACAGGTTAGAGGATTCATTTTAGATAATAGCACTGCATGTAAGGGTAAGAAACCTATCAGAGCTAGTACATGGTGGATTGCTCACAAGCTGGGGCAATGAAGCGTATTCTCTCTCAGTATGGAGTGTACACAAACCATCTTGTTCTCTCTCAAGATACTACACTGAAATCGACAGAGCAAAGATCGTGGGCTATTATAATACGTGGACTAATGCAAAGTACCTGTTGGGGTGTGCTCTCTACATTGACCTCCTTACCCCTGTACAACTGTCTAAGGTGATGCTTGAGGCTCTTAGTGCTGTACTGATGGCACTCAAAGAAATATCCTGTACACAATGGATCTAGGTAATATGCTTTGACATCGGGGAAATGTGAAAACAAAAATGGAAAGGTTTGATATCAGTGTCAGGATCTGAGCAGTTAAATCCTACTATGAAAGTTATTATAAAGGACCACAGATTGATAGCATCAGGGCTAGGCTCTCCTGGTCTAATTTCCAACAGTTTAGAGACATAATTTTTGTCTTAGCAACTGAGGGCAGGAAAAAAGTGGTAGATAAGGATGAACCTTTAACACTTATCAATTGTCTTGTAGACCAATTCTCTACATCCTTGCATCAGCTGGGGCAGATTTATGTGCTATTTGAATTGAATCCTCAATAGCAGTATGCTGTCATGTACATATCCCCGTGCAACATGTGAATACTGTGCTGTGTGACAAATGAACATCACTCACTAATGACACTTGGATGATTTACTCACCATCACTACATCAAATTGTTCAATGAAGGACTTCAACCCTGATAAAGCCATTGACCTTTGGTGGGAAAGCAAAACTCGAAGACCTAACTAGAAAGGTGGGCACTGTTCTACACTCAATACTGTGGGAGATACCCCTGATGATGGTTCTGATCCAGAGATCCAATTGTCATGAAAGCTACATGCCCAAGTAAAACAACTCACCTAGGAATATCTGTTTTGTATCCTACCCTGTGTTTGTTCAAAGTGGGTAACTTTCAACCGTCACTGTAAAGGATCCGAGGACTCATACGAGATGCGGCTTGCTCAGTATCCTTGACTGAATATATAACCACTTAATGGTATATGCGCACGAACCTCTCCCCCTCCCCAATGCATGTTTAAATACTCTTTACTCTGTCTCACTATAGAAAATCCACCAATGGTTTTCCTGCGTAGTTTTCCGAGGTAGTCCATGAACACGGATCACTCTTTCGGTTCTGCTGTGGCATCCCGCCAATGTTCCGCATACTTTATAGCTATAATGATGTAATTAATCTGGAAGGGTCCCCAGACCCTTTCAGTCACCGAAAAAGTATACTTTTCTACTCTCTCCCTCTCTCTCTCTCTCTCTCTCTCTCACACACACACACACACACAACCATATGAATTTGTGATCCATAGTTGTTGCAAGTTGGACCGTCATTTCCATAAGTTGTATCAATGATGAAAACCATAGACAGCACACACTTATTGTACACTGGTTTCTTGTGCTTCTCAGATGATAGCAACCTAATACACGCAACTTGTCCATGCAATTGCAAGTCTAACAAATTAAGTCACTTTCCTGCATGGGTCTTGGGACTCGTCACAGCAAGTTGTCTTAAGCTCATTATTAGCACTCTGTTTGCCAAGATCTCTATTGGTTACCAAAGTAAGCATAAAAGCACAATAAAACCTGTTCAAAACAGCTTCACAGAAAGTGTACATACCAGCCCACATGTCCGAGAAATCACAAACCGCATCTCTTATAACGCACAAAACTCCAGCTAAAAGTTAAAAGATTAGAAACTGCACCAACTATTTCAGCGATGTTCGAGCTATCTAAACATGCCTCTTATGTCGCGAAAAACATTCGTCTGACTAATTTTTGAATTGAGGGTTTGACAAAAAAAGCATTATTTTCTCACGGATCTGGTGTTAAAGAATACGCAGCTCACATTGATTACATATGATGAGAGCTATACTGTAGTATTCACAGTATAATAAATGTATTGAGATAAATATGCATGTGCATGTATATGGTTATCGTGTGCATAATAGTGATCATATGATTGGGGTTTCAGCCTTGTGCTCAGAATATGGAATGTATGTGTGTGTGTGGGTTGCCTTTATGGAAATGTTTTTAAATGAAATGTGTTCCGTTTGGGGAAAAGAAAACGATATAAAGTACTGTTTCAGATGTACAAGTATAAACGATCAGCCCATTGGTTACCGTGCATACATTTGTATTCAATCATACACATGATCGTGCGTATTTATGTGTTCATTGGGAATATCACTTCAGTTATTACTTTTTTCTAGGATGAAGGATGATAAAGCAACTACAGTTACCTCAGAGATAACAGGTACATGTTCTCCTCGTAGTTAGCATGGTCAGATGCCGCACCGCAATCAGACTGGGCCACTAGATTACACCTGAGCTGGAGGCAATATCATGTAAAGCCTGATTCAGTGGTTGTGCAAACATTTTCAGTGTATAGGGTGTCCCACATTCAAGCAAAATTCATTTAATAATAAATCCAGCTTGCTAATTCATACTCAATTATTATATTACATAATCAGAACTTAAAAGAAGTGTAATTCATTAATAACTTCAAGCCATTCATTCATGATGAGGTGACCACCCATGTTCAAGTTATTATTATTGAAACATTAAATATTTGAGTTTGTAAGGTGCACCACAGTTTAACTTGCCAAAATTGCACATTAAAGCTTATATGAATGCAATGCAACTTAGGAATGTCATGAAGTCTTCACACTTTCATATTATACTAACAATACTATTTATAACAAGAGTGTTGATTGTTACATAATTAACAAAATTGTCATTTTATCAATCAACTTTTTATAACAATGCAGTAAAAATCTACTAATTTATTATTTATGTATATGGACATAGTGTCTACAACTTTACTGGAGGGATTTATTGTTTCATGTGTAGTTCAGTAATAATAGATTTAAAAAATGCATTTTCAATAGGATTGTCAGAAAATGAATCAAGTTCAGCAGTTGATAATCCGAAACAATGTTTGTGAATATATTCTAAAGTACAGGTGACAGCAATAAAATGCAGAGGCTATTATTGATAAGGTGTTAACTTCTCAATGTCAGAGCATGCCTTGTGATCGTCAAGATAGCCAAACAGCTGTGAAAAATAGGACCAGAAGCAATGGACTCCCTAAACCCTGAACAGTACAACTACTTTAGGAAAGCTAAGAACTACATGTTGAATGCCACCTCTGTTTGAGCCATCTTCACGTGCTTAGAAGCACAAGCATCCACCAGTTGTCTCATTATTTTCGAACTCGACCTCGCAAGCTACAAAGTCACAGGCACTATCAACCAGTAACGAGAACACTGTAAACAGGCTGATAACGTGCACTACATGCGCACAATAATTGAGCTTGTCTATTTTTGCCTATTGTTACGTCGCACTTAGTAGAATAGAAAGTGCTATAATGTATGCAACGCGAGCCCATTGATAATAACATTCATGTCATATAAGATTATGCAATCAATTGATTTGATTGGACGATCATAGCAACCGTCACATATCACCCCTCCCCAAAAAAGCAATTTTAAAAATATTGATAGCGGGCTATTAACTCATATTTGGTTGCTATGCTCATGAGCTTCAGTTGGTTAAAAACTTGAAATAATAGTTTTGCCTTGGTGCATCTTATGGCCAAGACAATAATCACTGCAGAATCATTAGTGATCAAACATTTGATTTTGGGGCACTTGATTATGGCATGGTTACATTTGTTTTTAGTTAACTGTTAATGAAAAACCCTAATCTATGTAATCAGAATTTCTTCTTATTTGAACAGGCTATTAATCAGATGTGCACATTAGTATGACTACTTGTGGTGAATATACCTTGATTGTGTGAACAAAATGTGGATTCTTATTCGTTCTTGTCAATGAAGATGAGAAGAAAAATATGTGAACTAGAGGTTGTTTTCAGAATTTGCTTGTGAAGTAATTTTAGATGAGTACGTCTGGTCCCCATCCAATCGCAGTAATAAATATATCTGTTGAATGCAATTGAAATTTTATGCGTTTAGCAGTGATTTTTGTTTTTCACTTTATTCTCTATTATACTTATGCCTTTAGCTGATTCATCAGCAACAGCTGCATTGGAGCTCATGCCTTCATATAGTACTGTGACTGAATGTAGAAAATGGACACCATCCATTCTGTGTGTACCTGCAAGCACAGTCCATACAACAGACAGCGAGGACAGTGATGCGGAGTTGTGCTTACCTGACTTCACTGTGACTCTTTCTCCCCTTCCATTTTCCCCGTATCATCGACTTGGAACTGTCTCTCCACTGCCCCCAACTCCTCCTAAGAGTCCAATATCACCCACTATTTCTCCACTGCCAGTCTCACCTGCAGCAACTTGTATAACGCTGACCCCTCTCTCTCCACTCCCTCCTTCACCGCATTGTTTGACTCTGTCTCCTCTGCCCAAGTCACCAGTTGCTGACACTCGGAAGCTAGGTTGCTGCAAACGTTTGGACCTTGGAAGGAGCTCTGTTGCACCAATGCCATTTGAAGATTTTGTCATAACTAGTCCTCCAAAATCTGTATCAGGTCAGTATATGTTGTCCTCATCATTTCTGCCGACATCTAAGCAGAGGGAGTTGGATGCTGTGGATTTGAGATTCCAAGATTCTACAGTTCCGATTTCTGAAGGGCCAGATTTTGAAGATCTCGGCCCTGAAGTCTTAGACCTGAAAAGTACTGAAAAGACGGAACAGGCAATCCTGTTGGAAACGAGTAGTAAACGAAACAAGAAGAGACATCGCATTCCTGAAAAGGTATGAAGTACACGAGTCATTCATAACCATGTGTCTACTTAATTTCTGTTGATGATTGTTTACATGTGTTGATATGTCTTTACCAGTATATAGCGTGCACTGTTATCTACAGTCAGACATTTACAGTATGTATGCTGCTATTTAAGCTTGAATACTGTTATAGTATTTACCTTAGTATTGTACTTGCAGTAACAGGTACAAGCGTACATTTGTTGTTGAGGACCTATTGATGATTGCATTGGAATATAGATCACATTGCAATCTTGTATTATGGAGTCCTAGCTCCATGGGCGTACGCAGCCTTCAGGAAGGGGGAGCGTCAAATTTTGTTAATAGGTGACCTTAATATATGTTTTGAGTGTTATTCCATTTTGTTCATCAATGCTCTGTATGATGCTATTCAGGATAATAAATATCCATTGGCGCTAAAAAGAAAGTTGCATAACTATGTGGTACGGGAAACAAAATAGGGCTATGCTCAGTTTCCCTACCATCAGCAACAACGACCATATTGAAAACACTCCCGCTCAGGCTAGCGCTATCATCTGTTGTGCTTGCCGTTGTCTCATCTAACCTCCCAGCTACAACCGGACCAGTCAAACTATCATCTCCAACCACCCCCACCTGCTTTGCTTTCTTGTTATACCTTGTAATGTCTTGACACATTGCCGCCGCTTCTTTCCTTTTTTTTTCTTTCTCCTGCTTTTTTCCTGGCATAATAATTTTGAACACGTGTGACGTGAGGCAAAGTTATTAATCTACGTCATTACCGGTACTGCTTAAGCGCAATAGTACTTAGTGTACATGTATGTAAAATACTAGTACGCGATATGAAAAAAAAATTCCAATGGTGAAGGTGACCTTGCATAGGGGAGGGGGGGGGGGGGGAGGTCGTTCGAACCCATCGACCCTCCCCCTGCATACGCCATGTAGTAATGGCCTGAGTTCAGTACTTGTCCAACGTTGCAGAAAACAGGCATTTACATGTAGAAGTGCAGTTTTGAATTTCAATTTTTAACCCTAAATATCTTGTGTCCGTAACGGGGTTAACCCTGAAAATTAGGGGTTAATCCTGTATATTTTTCTTAAAGATATTTGTGTTATGAAATGCAGTACTTCTATTAGGCAAAGGTAGATTAACAAACATGGTAATTGGTAATCTACCACTGATAGTTTATTTGCTAGTAATTCAAGCTTTTACTATTCGGAGTTAACCCCTTAATTGTAGAAGTAAACCCCGGACTGCAAGACAATAAGAAAGTGTACTAATAGTTTTTTGTTTCACTTATGATCTGTGTATTGGAAAATAAAAAAGAGCAGGATGTAGGAACATTATGGCAGCAAAACATTCATCAGCGATGCTGACAAGGCTCAACTACCTGAGTTTTGAGTTCTGATTTTGTGCATTGCATGTATTACAGACTTGCAGTTGCTGTTTTGGGAGAAAGCCACCTGTTTGTGGTAGTTTTGTTAAAATAAAAAAAAAGCAGTTGTAAGAAATGGGCCCTGTGATTGTGTTTCTTGCCACGGTGTTCAGTAGAGTTATGTCATACTTTGATATGTACAATATGACAGATTGGTAGCCACGCGTCTATATAAATTACTAACCAAGCAGTTGGGTGATTAATCTCTCATTTTAGTACTGGTTTGTCACACTTTGTGGTTCAGCTCATGCGTAAGGACTGAAACAAAATATGAATATAACATGTGTAATGTACACGTACAGAGACTTGTTGTGTATTTTACAGTATCCATAGTAAATTCTGGCATGTGTTGTATGATTTCATGCATATATGTTTGTGTGACAGCCTTCAGATCAGTCACCTGTGACAAAAGTGCATAGAAGCAGCAACAGAATTAGCATTAGTGACAGCAAAAGTACTGCCGTCAGCAATATCATCATCAGCAGCAGCAACAGTATTGGTAACATCACCAGAAGCATTGGCACCACCAGCACCATCACAAGCAGCAGCAGCATTGGCACCACCAACACCATCACAAGCAGCAGCATTGGCACCACCAGCACCATTACAAGCAGCAGCAGCATTGGCACCACCATCACAAGCAGCAGCAGCATTGGCACCACCAGCACCATCACTGGCTGCAGCAGCACTGTCAGTAGCAACATTGGCACCACCAACAACAGCATCATCAGTAGCAGCAATAGCATCGGCATCAGCAGCACCAGCTGCAGCAACGGTATCAGCAGTTCAGCAGTTTTTGGTAATGCTCAACCATTGCCATTGCCGCAGCAGCAGTTGGCTGAGTGCATGCAATGTCCTCTCCCACTTCCTTCTTGGCTGGTAAAATCAATGGCTACTGTTCAAACGGCTGAACCTCCTGCACCTAGCCGTTGCCTGAGTGGAAGAAAAGCTGCTCATAGTGAGAAATCCTTTATGTATGACTTGTGCAATGTGTTAGTGGCTTTTGTTGAGCTGCTTTTTAAATTGTGGCCATGCAAAGCAAAAAGCAAAAATGTGCCTATATAAAGCTTTTTTTAGTACATGTTCCATTTTGACATGCATCATTGTGTATGCTTTTTCTCTATTGCTTAGAAAACGTGATTTTTAATCGTCAGGAAAAGCAAAAAGTGTTTGACTGTAAGTTGGAATATTCGTTATACAGTCCCACGCACAGGCGTGGTGCACTTAATTGTGGGTTTATACGTTGATACAAATGTGTTGATAGCGGATGTGTTATCAATACTGTATATGTAAGCTTTAACAGGTGTGGATTCCACAACTGAAAAAGGCAGTGTTGCAATAGTTACCTAAGGGCATTTGCTCTATTTAGTATGAATTGAGCTACTCAGAACCTCATCCAGCATATACACTGTAAGGGCTTTTTTTCCTCTCTCAAATGTCATTAGCCAACCATATGACCATAATTTCTCCTTTTTCTCACTAGTGCGTGAGCCTCTAATGTCATCAACACAACTACACAAGTGCTTTATACTGATCAACATGGTTTGGGCAACTATTGTAGCACTGCATCTTTCAATTGTGGGATCCACACCTATTAAAGCTTACATACACAGTTATGGTAACACACCCACATTTGTATCAATGTATAAACTGATAATTAACTCCGTGTGTGTGCCACACATTTGCTTGGTGCTAGTGAGAACCCACGCATGGCATGTCTATTCAGCGTAGGGCTGTAACATTTATTATTCTGGACTAGGGATGTTTTCTTCTGTTATACTCAGGGTACATGTAGTTAAGACTGCCTTATGGGAAAATCGTGTTTTTGTGTCGTTGACCTAGTGTTAGCATTCATGTTCTTAATTGCAGCATTATGACATTATGCAGACTGATACTTATCCATCTTCCTGTTAATAATGTATGGCAGCTATTCATGTATTGTGTTCGTACCTATTATGATGCTAGGGTGTAACTTATGCGTTATACACACACAAATGCACGATTGATAGCAATTAACTTGCAGCTGCTAGCAACAAAATTTTCTGGCTGGTTATTTGTTACTAATAACTATTCTTGACAGTGTATTAACGGAATTCAAAATGCGAGGATGGAAACGCAGCTTGCAGGTACAGTAGGGATCTGCGTATCATGGCGCTCGCTTATTGATGCTCAAAGTGCCGCCACAATCAATTAGTGGTTATAACACATTCAATTAAACAACCTTCTGTTTACAATGTACCTTGTGAATCTGATCAGAAGTTGCGCATTCTAATTAATAATTATCTGTGTAAACTATACAAGTGTTGTACTGTATAGTTACAATGCGTATTTCTGTTTGTTGGGAAAAAATAACACAGAAAGCTAACTCTCATTTTGAAGGTACACTGCAGCCTCCATACTCTTCCATATTCTGTGCGTATGCATTCATTTATATTAAACTTGAAATAAATGATCAGTCAACACACATGCAAGGCACAAAATGAATTCAAGGCTTTTCAAGCCTGCTTAATTTTGTGCGTAAGACACCATGTTGTCCCGCAGTTCAACAGCATCATTTAATTTGCCAGCAATATCATGTGCACACACCCGGCAGATATTGTGGTCCTGAACTGAGAGTTTGGCATACAAGATGCTTTGTATTTTGGACTACCAATCATACACCAAACCACACAACACCCTGTATATCTCTCCTACCCACTTTAAATAATATTGTCTCGAACCAGAGTAGTGTAGAACAGCCTCTATACCAACTCCAACAACCAAGCTTGATACGACAACCTGCCACTGATCAGTTACAGCACCCAGGAAGACTGGACCCACAAGTGTTTTCTTCTGCACCATGCTACAGGGGTCTATCATGGACAACGCCTCCTCTCTCCGTTCCTGGATACCAAACCCTGCTCAAGCTTTTTTCCTTCCCCTCCCTCCCTCGCTTTCATTGTCGTCCACCGTTACCACTACCCTGGAGACTGTTGACCACCCACACTTGGTCTAAGTACAGTAGGAAGCGCTTCTTGTTTATTTTTCAGACCGCATAAAAGATCATGTTTTCAAGTGAACATCGATGGAACTCAATAAAATCTGAAAGAAGCCGATGATCTAAAACAACTTCTATGTGCCAAAAAGCTTGATGCTAATAGGCAACAGAAAAAGATTTTTGAGTTTAACAGCACTTCAAAAGGTTGTTGAAATGGTTCCTGAAGCTTCTAGAATCATACAGTGATAAAAACACCTAAAAGACCTCGGCTTGAGGCACAACAACCTGAGCGTTGGAAGCCATTGTACAGATTGATCCTTATGACTGCTGAAGACACCTTTACATTAATGTCTCATAGCTGAATATGTTCCACACATTTAGTATTTACATGTGCACAAAATGATGTTGATGTAATTCAGCATATAGCATTTTGTGTTAATCACTCACTTCTTTGTCTAGATGTCAAGCATAACTTGGAACGAATGGTCTGTGGTTTCATCACTTTATCAAGTGCTGTCAGTATGTTTAGCAACCCTAAAAATTTAAGCTGTCCTGTTCAGATGGCTAAAGCTGTGACACAGGTCAGCTTCACCAGGGGATAAAGGTTAATGTATTTGCCTATAATATTTGGACATGGGGGAAAAAAATCTTTGTGTGTGTGTCTGTATTGGGCTTGTTTGTGTTTGTGTTTGTTTATGCTTGATGTAATGTGCATGCATACAGTCAAACCTGCCTACAGTGGCCACCCAAGGATCAGAATTATTTGACTATATTATACAGTTAGCTGCTGCAGTACATGTGGCAGTGTAAATGCTTGCAGAGTATGGGACCGATTGCAATGGCGTATATCCAGGTGTCTGGGTAGATTAGACTATATGTAGATTACCTCATTCTGACCAGTAATTTTTTGTGTGGTGCTAGGATGAATTGATAATTTTCCTATTTTGAATTTCAAATGCATATAATATGCAGTGGTGTTGATTCCTGTTGTTATGTTGTTAGGTGTTAATCTTATCTAGGTTGAGTGGGTCATGAGTGAACCTTAATAAAGCAGTTGATTATGAAATATTGTATATGAACTAAACAACAGTGTGTGTCTACATTGTTTGCAGCCCTTAAGCACTGGTTGTTCAAACTGAGCCCTGTGTTTAGGATATGATGCACTGTTGACATTACATGTATCTTCACTCTGCTGCAGTTTATCTTGAAAAGCTATTTCCCAAAGATTGAAGAGGTTGTTGGCCTTTTCAAGAACCTTCAGGAAGCAGCAAGAGATCGCAGTCATGCAGTTGACCCTCTTAGCCCTACGTTTCCTCCTCCTCTTGTTAGAGCTGAGTGCCAGATGGTTGCTCTGTTTATCCATATGTGCCAGATGAATGCAAAAATGGTAATATGTGTTCTATTGACGTACTGTATGTAGTATATGATATTGGAAACATGTAGTGACGTACTAGCAGTCATTATTAATACATAGTATGCTGTATTATTGAGGATCTGTTTGTGTTCAGTGTAGTACTTGATTTCTGGAGAAATTCAACCTTGTTAGATATTAAAAAGGCACCAGATATGTATATTGCAATTGCTAGCTTTTTTAATACTGTTTGCTTTTCTAGGCCACACTTCTTACTGAAATAACAAAAGCATTTTATCAGACAGCTCTAACTCAAGACATAAGGTTTCATCAGCTACTAGCGTTCTGGTAAGCATGAATTGCGTACAAATTTTGCACTGTGTTTGCTGCATCAAAGATAACATTGAATGATAATTCAGTCACACAAATCTGATATCTTAAAGGATTATTAAAAGTGGTTAAGTCATTTTTGTTTCACTTTTGTTGGCTTGATAGATACAAATGTTGCAAATAATGCATGTTGCTATTTGTTTATTCAGTTGTATTAGATCAAGTTAGCATTTATAAATTTTGCTTATCAGCTAGCGTTATTCACTTGAGGAAGTCAAATCAGGTTAACATACATGTTCTTAAACTATCACCCCACCAGTAGCAATGTTAGCTAATGCAGATGACCAATATATAACCAGCATTTTGTATGTACAGTACTTTTTGTTCATAGGCCAGGCTATATATACATATGCTTGGCAGTTTTACATTACTAATCTGACTGTGGACACCTCACTTATATGGACACTTAAGGCACGAATTGCACTTACTATATCACAGTACTTACTATATCTAGTAGTTCCATCTTGTCTTCTCTAAACAGCATCTTTAAAGGTGAACCATGAATATTTGTGTGTCTAAAGTTGCACGTACACATCGCTTCAAATTTCTTTCATTGCATTCCGCAATTGTGTCCCAAACATCGTTCATGTAATTAAGTCAGAGAGGCATGCTTATGTCATTGTCTATCCAACCACCTACTCCATTTTTATTGTCACTACTAGCTTTCTCAGTACCTCATCTTAACTTCCAGTTTATAAACTTTATTTGCAAATGAGCATCCACTTTTCTTTGGTCCTGATGTTTTTTCTGCATGTGATTGATTCTGTGGTTTGATGGGATATGCATGACCTAGTCTACGATTAATCAACTGCTATACATTATCCAAAAACCTGAATTGGTGCACATACACACATATACCCTTGCTTCAAATTCCTCCATTGCACTTTAGATCCACAATGTCCCTAAGGTCCATCCTTTATGTAATTCTGTCAGAGAGACAGATTAAATTTGCCAGATCTGCCACCTATTTGTGTGGTCTATTTTTATAGTCGCTACTGACTTTCTTGCATTTCGTCTTGGCTTTCAGTTTGAGGTTTTTTTTGCAAATGAATGCCAATATTTTTTAGTCTTGACATTTTGTCAGGACACATTATATTACAGTGTTTTGTGCTTAAGTTGACAGGATATTGCATGACCTAGTAATTGTGAGTGCCCAACTGCTATATATCTTGCTTAATGAATGTGATTGAATACAGTATCATAACCCCTGCAAGTAACGACACTTTGACAATCAGGACACTTGAGCAAGCCTCTATGGAGTCCAAATTAGAGGGGTCCCATTGTATATTGTGTGCTATACGTATATTGTTTTAGTTTACCATGGTTTATTAATGTCTTCATTTTGTTTATAGTCGGATGCTCACTGCAGTCTGCAGATTTCAAGGTACTGTATGAACGAGTATAAAAGCTGTTATGTTAACAGTTTGTACAGTCCATTGTTTTCATCTGGGTGTCTAGGTTTTTTCAGTACAGTGAAATGACCATTATATTGTTATTATGGAGTACTGTAGTTGTATTGCGTGTAATTATGGTTCTGAGCATCATTTGATTTAGGAGATGTGGAGAGACTTCAATTCTTGTGCTCTGATCTTCTTCGAAAACCTCTGAAACCAAGTGAATTTCATGTGTTCACTGCCATTGCAAGTGTTTGGCCAGTGGTGTTAGCAAGACTACCAGATGTACCATTGATTGAAGAGAAGAGGATTGTTTCTCAAGGTTTGTAATTTTCTTTTTAATGGCATGGAAGATTAGTGTACTTTCTAGCAATAGTGTCTCAGAAAAATAAGTGCTATACTTGTGTTATTTTGCATAGTAGAGTCTGCACTGCACATTCAGAGTGGGATCATTTGGTACCGGTTCTCACTGCACGTGGACGCTTAGTCTGCATTATGACTAGGACTGAAAATTGCACTATTATTTTAAAGGTGACCATCATTATGTCACTTACAATAGTGAATGTCAAGAATCGTACACTCTGTGTTACGTAAATACTATGCAATGTTGATTTACCTTTGTGAGTCTGCTTGACAAGGTACTCGGTGGGTGGAAGCTAACACAAAGGACTCAACGGATCCACCTTCTTGCTTTTCTTATTAAAGTGCACCCTTTGGAATATTATGTTTCACCGCTTCGTGAAATGGTTCTCAAAACACGTCTTCACAAGCGAATAGTTCCTTTTTTTAATCTCAAGTTTGAATGAGAGGAGTGTGTCCTAGGGCATCCCCCCATACAGTTAAAGTCAAGCGCTCACTGGAACCAATAGGTGCATGAATGTCATGGTCCTGTGTCTTCTGAGACGGACTTTCACAAGGCTTGCACACTGGATGAGCGGAAGGTATATGCAAACAGCTCGAATAATGTACAATGAATGTGGTTGACAGGATATTGCATGACCTGCTATACATTGTCTGAGAAACATAGAATTCTATCTCAATTTGTTTGAACAGGCTATGTACCATTTCATGCAATTATTCACAATGTCATTTGAATGTGTATAAATATCTCACTTAATGCTCCATCCATTGTGTTTCCCTGGCGTGTTACTCAACACTGCCTCTAACTCATGAAGCCCATCATCCAGCTGAAAGAAAAGAAAACCAAAAGAAGATAATACAGTTGCTTTCTTTCATTCTCATTAATGTGAAGGTGGCTTAACATGGGCTAAGTAACTTAACGCAAATGTACACGAAGTGTCCAAAAGCAACTCATACCGCTACGTAATTTAAACATACATGTCTACGTAATGGTGTGCAGCGTATGTGTATATCTGGGTCTAGTTCCTGTAATGACAAAGCACTCACTATAGTAGCAGCTTACCGTGACTTCCCAACTATGATACAATTTCAATTACTGCTTCCTTAAGATTGCTGGGTCATTTCTGTTTTATGCTGAAAGCGACTTGGGCATTTTCAATCTGCGCCAAAAAGTCAGGATACGCTTTATCACCAAGAACTCACAGTGTGTCACCACCAGTAGCGCAGTTTTCTTCCCTATGCAGTGGTGGATCCAGCATTTTTTTTTTTGGGGGGGGGGGGGGGGGGGGGCTAATAGGTGTATTCATACCAGTGAGGGAGGGTACGTGAGGGGGCATGATCCCTCTTGTGGAGCGTTGCTAGCTCCTCCAGTGGTGGCTGGGGCAAAGCCCCACCCGCTTTTCAATTTAAAGCTATTTTGATATACAAAAGCCATACTTTTGTAATTAATATACAATTGTAGCGCGAATGCCAATAGTCAGCTCAGAATTATTTATGTATTTGATCAGCAAATTTGCAAAATGTAATTAAAAATATGATGGTCAACTACTAAATTACATCTGCATCTAAATGATTACCTGCATATGACAGACTTTTTAAATTTGTCATGGCAAGTGCACAGTATGGCCGTAGCCTGCCAACTTGTGAGCTTGATTGAAAATGTGTCGTGATGGGAGGCTGGTGAAATTTGATGGAATCGGGGTGAAAAATTGGTTTAACGCCAACCCTAAACCCTAAGGGCCTGTTATTAATGGGCTTCGTTAAGCCACGGCATGTGTTGTACTCACCTTGCTGGCATTTTGCTAGCCGGCTTCCCCCAGTGGCTTCTGCTGGCTTTCTATGCACAGTATTATCTTCAATTTCATTCAACTGACAGAAACATGTATGTATATTCAATTGTTTACATAAGTGATGGCATATATAACCAGCAACATATTGCAAGGCATTGGCCCCTTTACTGGCTGTAAAGGGTGCTTTTGGATGATGAAATGAAGTACTAGGTCAGTTCAATGCTAAAAAAGAATGGGGGTGGAAGTGGGCGTAAGAAAACAATACCCCATAATTTGTTTTGTTGGAACATCAACCACTGGTGGTTTTGAGCAGCTTACTACGACTTTGACTGACCTCCACTCTTTTAACTTACTAGCACCTTTTTATGCTTCAGTTGTGACTGGGGCCTTAGCTGTAGTCTAGGAACTTGGTCAATTGCATCAAGCAATAAACGCTTTGTCATCCACAATGTACATGTAAATTGGTTGATGTTCAGTTATGTAATATGGTGACAAAACGCTATGGCTTGATTGATGTCAAGTTACGCAATTTGGTGACAAAACGTTATACTCTTTATTTTAATGGAATATTTTATCATCTGGATTGTCCAAGTAAGGCTTACTTGGACAATCCAGATGATAAAATACTCCATTAAAATCAAACTACGAAAAGGGAACTCTCTCACCTCCAGTCCCCAGTCCTTAACTCAAATTGGATATGACTCTTCAGTTAATTGGCTGGTATGGAGGTATCTCCATGTACGCATCAGGTGATTCACATGTGCATTGGGCCATTATATCCACTCCGCTGCCCACGCAGCTCTCTCAATTCTTTCTCGTCCTCCGAATCCTCCGCCAGCACGTCGCTCTTGTATTCATTGACCAGTGACCATCTGTATTCCGAATAGTCGGCTAGCTTCAGCAGCTTCTACCATCTTTTAAAGCCTCCTTCACTCACCAAAGAAGGTCCCACTTTGTCAAGCACCACCTCAGCCTCCTTCTTTGTTAAATTTGTGCTGTAGCATGTTGACCTTTCACTTGAAGGTGTAGGAGTTCTTTCTTCCACTTGTTAGCTTGTGTGCTGTATCTTCCAGGCCAGTCTTGACCTTCTCCCGCAACTTCTTCACTTCCCGAAGCTTTGCCATTGAGTCCTCGCGTGTATTGTAAAAAGCAAGCTTAAATTCACTCCCAGCAGAGAGCGTGCACCAATTGGTTTCCAATCCATTTCTTCATAATCCACAATTTAAGTAGTTCTGACAAAATGATGTTGCACAGTCTTTGTTGACACTTTTTGAAGCCATTGATGAAATCATTGTGTTTGTGTGCTAATATGAACACAGAGCTGCATAGTTGATAACGACTTAATGAATTTGTGCCTGCTTTACAAATAAATTTACACCTGTTCTAATTTAGTACCAAGTGTTCAATTCCCTAATCGGAAAAATTTCAAATACAGCGTTCTTTTTCTATTCAGTTTAGACATTTTATGCACGCTAAGCTTTGTCACATCATTATTATAATTTTTCTGTTAAAATTTTATGCCATGCGTGTAATTTTCTGTTTATACAACTCCTATCTGCACATCTGGAAGTCCAATGCTATAGTTTGATGTTTATTTCATCTCAAGATGTTCCAAAGTTGAGTTACGCATGAGGAAAGGAAGGAGAAATTTAAGTGGATACTGTAGTAGTATTCTCTATTCCATGCAAACTGCAATATTTAACGCAGTGCCTCCTTATCTGTGATATCTGTCGTGCCTGCCAATGGAAAAAAAGAGGCAATACTTAGTTCAGTTTTGTTTTAAGCGCTCAATAGACAGCCACGCTTATGGAGCCAACCTAGGATCCATTGGTGTGGGTTCTATTGTAGTGTTTTAGAAGCTCATGCATGATCCTGTATTGTGTTGTATTTAAGCTTGAGCTGAAAGTGATTGGAATTGCTACACTGTATTTCATTTTCTCCGTAGGAGTGGAGCAACAGTCCATAAGCTTCACCTTGGAGTTGATTTTGACTGCAATATTGAAGTCCCAGACAGGGTCCACACCTATTCAGGTAAATTCATCGTTAAATATATATTGTGCTTTACATATCTGTTTTTCGTTACTTGCAGATGATGAAACACTTTAAACTCTTATGCAACTGGAAACAAGTTAGTTTCTTACCACGACAAACAGGAACATGTACTATTCTTCTATCCTCTTAGCCACCAATTCATAGCCCAGTTGATGAACTGACCAAAGTTATTATTGATCTGCTAAGAACCAGCACCCATGTGTGCATAGATCAGCAAATTGGCCAGTACCCATGGCGCCGACCGCAGCCTAGTGTGATGGCATTTCATCTAGTGCATTGTTTAAGGATGCTGTCTTGGCATCAGGGTTGGGCCTGGACCAATGATGTATTGATTAGAGGTCACTTGTGGCCTACTCTTCAACAATGGAACAACAAAAGTGAGAGTATCAGAGAAGCCACTGTAGTTTGTATCATCAGACTCTTTGGTAAGTTTCTGGTATAAGACGATATATGAATGTGCTTATTTCTTTGCATTGTGTGTACTTTATTGAGTTGTTGGCATACGTGTACGTATGTACGGTGCATACACCAGGTGCCCTGTAACTACTAATGATATAATCACCTTAAAACTGAAAATCATTATTCCATCATTTAAATATATGTGTATACACTGTACATGTGTGGTGTCATTTTGCACTCCAAGCTGTTAAAATGTGCCCCCTAGGCACTTCGTGTCATGCATATGACCGGGTGGGCAACTTGTGTAACCTAAATGCAGCTACCCAGCGGGCCGAGGAAGATACTTGGGGTTTAGGGTTTAGGGTATAGGGTACGTGCGCCGAAGGCGTGCGAACTAGGTAACTTTTCACCCGCAATCTGAATCTGTCATCGATAAACACCTGTCTTGCACCTGACGAAATCTGAAATTTTTCGGCCAGTGAACGAGGGCGCCTTTGGCGCCATACTTGGCGCAGCTTGCGCCATACTCACTTTTCCTGTAAAATTGCCTATTTACGCCCACTACTCATGTGCACTAGGTTGAGGGACTTTTGCAGTGAACTGATTAAGTGCCATAGTACTGATCGGTCACAACAAAGATTGACTCAAGGTTAAGTTAGTATTCATTTATCAGTGTTAGTATGTGAGTCATATTTAAGCAATAACTATCAGAGCCGTTTTTGTCTAGTAATTAAAGGACAAGTTATGATTAGGTTGAACAATTCTTGGTTGTATTGAACCTTCACTGTTTAAATCAATTATTGAATTTTATACAAGATTATTCGCTGCATGGGGTTATTGCAGTAGTTCTGTTGTTGTGGGTGTATTATGATGCTGCACATAGGCTCTTTGTTATTTCATTTCCCATACCCTGCCCCTTTCCTGTCCTTCGCAGGTTTTATATCAGGGTTAGGATTGGCTGTTGACCAGCAATCCGTTTCGATTATACAGCTGCAAAAAGTACTGATATCACTTATTGAGAAAGCTGGAAAAGCCAAGGAAGGTAGTAGTTGAATCATGTACGGGCTATTACAAATGGCCCTTGAATGTTTTTATTCCTTATTTGTGGTTAGCTCAAGATTGAAGTGGCAATTGCTAATCATATTTCCTGGTATCGTGAATGGGCTCATTTAGCTTTGTTCAGTAACTGCTAAAATGTTAAAACGAAACATTGAAAAATACTAATGAGAAAAATACTATCACATGTCAAGGAATTCGACAAAAAAATTAGAAGGACTGTAAATGCAGCATCAATTTTTCATTTTTCTTTTAAAAATCAAGCCTCAAAGTAGGTTGCTTAATTTATTTTACATATGGGATCATTTCCACTAAAAGGGACCAAGTGCAAACATTATAAAGTTTCCAGTACGCGCAATAGAAGTGTAATGCTTGCATTGAAATGTATGGCTAATTAAAACTTCAGAGCTTACAGCTCCATGACTGATAGATACTCCGCTTCTCAATGTGTAAGAAGCAATGTAGAGAGGACATTTCAGACTTCTAGACTAATAATAATAAATTTAAATTAAATCTTGAAAATACTCCCTTTTCACAGAAACAATCACATATATCATTGGCTTTTAAGTGCTGTACTAGTAGGATGCATGCAAATCATTTAACAGTGTGTAAATACATGCATGTTTGCAGGGAGCATGAACGATTTCTTGAATATTATTTGAATTCATGAATTATTTTTGTAGTCACCTTGCCAATCCAGCTAGCTGCAATTGACTCCCTGTTGGATCTCTGTCCCAGTGGAAATAACAAAGCAAAGGAAGTGAAAACATTGCTTTTCAGATGGATGGATACTCTCAGGGGGCATGCTGTTTGGGGTATTGCTTTGATAGATGAATATCAACGGAGGCTCTGTCAATATCAGTGATTGTAAGTTTGTTGGTCAATGAGTGCAAAATTGGTAACAATGAAAATCAGAGGCACTGAATCTTGTAAACTTTGTAGATATGCAGGAATGCAGTACCAGCAAAAAAATCATTCTCATTGCATGCATTTGAAGTGCAAGCAGTATTGCACTGTTCATTTGTTTTGTTAGCTCAAGCGTTGAGTCCCTCCTGCTTAGTGTTGCATGAATATCAGATCAGTTATCAGTAGTACTTTTTGATGTGGGAGTGTCAGTAGCCAAGTGGTACAATTAGGTTCACTTGAAGTTGTAACCATTTTATTCCAGCACTAACAGATGTAATTGCTTTGCTAACTAGTCCATATGCAAAGAGCCTGTAATATTGATGGCTAGACAAAGTATTGTATTGTAACATATAGTGTGTATGTAGGATTATTCATAGATACATATGGTGGTGAGGACATCTGGGCAGTTCAGGTCTGGTTGGTTGCATTTGGCAAACACACATAGGTATAGTACATATCCCAACAAATTAAAATAAAATAAAATACCAAACATTTTACCCCAATCTCCCAATCGCCCAATTCTTAAACTTATTAATTTTTGGATAATAAATGTTTTAATTTAACCCAATTTTGCAGAAATATAATACGTAGTACTGCTCCTAGTACAACTTCTAAAAGGAAGCATCCATATAGGTCAACTTTTTTTGTCTGTATTCTTTATGAGATGAAGAGATTAATGTAATTCCAATGCATTGTAATTACTTTTGTTCATACCATTTATTTGCTGAATTACATGTATTGTCAGAAACCTCATTTCTATTCTTGATACTTTGAAATATGGTATCATGTGTTGTATTTCCTTCAAATCAATTTAGGTGACTGGAAGATTCCTGTAACATATTGTAGCCTTCCTTGTTTGTTGCTTTCAGTTATGATGTTTCTCATGTGTTTCATTGTCATATTTAGTTAAACTTCCGTGTAATGATTTGTGCCACTGTTCAAATCACATGACCGGCAGCAGTTGTTCATGATTTATCTACAAAAAAATTATATTTCGTTTCGCTAATTAACGTAATTAATGTCTAATGTCATCCCGGTGGTAATTTGTACACCAGGATGTACATTCAGAATAACGCCACTTTGTTACAGTGCACCAGAACTATTTGCCAAATGGAAACTCCACCACTCTCGCCGAGCGTATACCTGGCATCCCTCAGAGGACCTCACTTTGGAAATTTGGCCAGAAGTAAGTAGACCTTACCTATATCTGTCCAGAGCTAAAAAAATATGCATGTCAAACGTGCATGTGCTCTTGAATTTCAGTTCTGGTACAAAGCAACAAAGCGGCGTTTTTCTGAATGTTCGTAGATCTGGGTGTACAAATGTACCCCTGGGATGAAGTGAACAATAAGAGTTATCCGACCGTTTCGTAGTTCAAAGCAAAATATCAGTTTTACATACAGGCACTGGTATGCGTACCAGTTGCGGGGGGTATTGCACAAGAGAACTCCGTTCTAGTAGCGTAAAGATGGAGAGGATCTCCGTTTCGTTCAACGCCACTGTCTCACAACATCATATGCGTATAGTGTAAATGTAAGCTACGATACTGATAGCATGCTGACCATCAAAATCGTCTCCGCTTAGCAGGGGCTGCCTCATTCATGTGAATGGTGTGCATCCGATCCGAGCAAGAGAAGAAGCGGGCACTAGTATGAAGAGCGTGTGAGAAAAGTTGAACATGGCTGCTTTGCACTTGTTCTCAATCTCAGGAGAGTCCGATAGCCACCACTGAATACTAAAGAATGGCCTCCCACATAGCTGAGAAACCCACATCGCCCCATCCTCTTACGGTTTATTGTGATCTGCAATTAATGTCATCAGAGTCTACGAAGTCCTCATGTCATAGACTCACAAACTAATTTTTTAAGGCCATTGATGTATCCTACTCGGAAGCAAGATCTCTGTCGCTTTTTTGCTCTATTAGAAGGAAAAAAAAAACATGCTTGTTCCTTGTTGTGATACGTAACACATGTAGCATTATTGCATATCACATCATTGCACGTAAAACCAATGCATTTCAACTTGTTTCGCTTCGAACTGGGAAGCCCATATATTGTCAGTGCATGCATTTAATTCCACCGTTTGTTTTTTTTCGTTTAATCTCCTGCCTTTAGTTGTGAATTAATGTTTTGATCTCAAGCTGATTTTTGTTTAGTTTTAAAAATATCATATATGGTAACAGGAACTACAATTGAGATAAATACAACAGCTTTCCCTTCAGACTGTTTCGGTTTTGCAGCAGTCTGTTCTTCGTGCTCGAAGTGTATAGACAATGTTCTACCGGGGCCTTCAGATGTTGCTTCTAGTGGCATTAACAGCTCCCATGGTTCTCAGCACCCCTGCTGCGGTGGTCCAGGTCCCAATAACTTCGCCACTTCAGAGTCCCGATATTGGTCTGCAGATGTTACACGAGCGATTGCAGAATTTCATATATCCTTCCAATTGGTACGCATATCAGCTGTGGGATGCTAACTACTCGACCGCCAACGAAGCAAACGAGCTTTGTCTACAAAAGTTGGCTCAGTTGCATGGTCTCTTCCCGACTTCAGCAACTTCCGACTGCACGCTTGAATCGATCTGTACTACAGACAGCAGCCGGTTCCCTTCCTTACTGATCACTGGACGATGCTACGGAACCTCATCTGCGGCAGACTATGGTGACTTCGGGTCGCAAAGTACAGCTTGCGGAGAGCTTGGATTTGACTCCTGTAGGCCGCTCGAGCAGACTATTACGATCCTGGTGAAAGCCGAGCCCGAAGTGAACACTACGGCCGAAGAATGGAGGTTGGGGTTACAGAACATCGTGACCGGATGCCAATGTGTGTAGTACGCTCGACTCTTACATCGGAACGCTGCACTAAATGGGTCACATATTGGGTGCTCTAGTTGTATAGGAACAGTGTGGTGTTTAACCTTTGTAAACTGTTCGTGCCCTGATGGCCTTGTACGCATTTATGCTACCGCTGTTGTACTTCTGTATTATGCATGTGGTTGCATGCACGTTGGCACGACGACACTGCGCAATTATGTTGACAGTGACGACTCATTGATTTTCGACCCATCAATAATTATAAGTTAATCCATCCATGACTATGGTGTAACAAAGATGCGGTTAAAAAGTACCGGTAAGTGATCTAGAACTTCAGTGGAACAGACTTGATTGCATGTACAGCGAATAGCCCCGCACTCATCGGAAAAAGAGGTTCGTCAGCGTGTCTTCGTGACCATTAATGCTTTGGCGTACCTTTAATCACATTGCAGGCATGACGCAGCGTTCAAGATTACTGAGTTTACGCTCGTTCATACACGAGCCATTTTTTTTTGGGGGGGGGGGGGGGGGGGGGGGGGGGTTTGTGTGCTTATTTATACGGTACTGAGTTAGTTGTACTGTTCATTCACACGAACATTGCTAGTGCTGTCCGCGGTCTGCAACATGATCAGGCGTATCCATATCTGCCTAATGAGCTACATCCGTCTGGCATACAAATTGAATTCGACAAAGCATCAAATTCAAAAGCGACTGAGCGTACATCTACGTATTTAACGTACTATACCACGGGTGCAACTGGTGGCGTGACTGACTGATAAAGGCCCAATACACCATGCGCGTTTAAGTAAACAGATGCACATGCATGCATGTACCGTAAAGTACCGCTAATAAAAAATAATCCCCTCAAAAAAAAAGGTTCGTGCGCATCCTGCAAAGGTCTACTCAAACTAAACCTGTACAGCATTTGAGGATATAAAATGGTACCCGTACGTGATTATGAAAAAAAGAAACGCGAAAGCTTTCGCGATTATGAAGATATACGAACGTTTAAACACGAGCCTTTTTTTTTTCCGTTGGGTGCGGGTTATTTGCGGTACTTACATAGTAATCATAGAAAAACTAAAGCAAATGCACATAACATAAAACATACCGTGTACGTGCCATGCACGGTATAGTTGTAGAATTACTTTCTTACGGAATGTATTGTGCGTGAAAGAAAGAGAAGCATAAATGTTGGTTCACCGTGTACAACGTGGACGTTCCCACATAAGGAGTTATTCACTTTGTACCACATTAACTGGCATAATTTGCCATATCCACCTTACTGTACGTATGTCAATCAGTCATTTATATCGGTATCAACAAGTAAATAAGTCGTTGAATGACACGCGTGCAGATATATACTGTGCACATTTCCTGATTTTGTTAAGGATAATTTTTATCGCATTGACTTGCAGAGTTTTTAATGCCTAATTTGGCAATTTGACGAGCACTGAGAAGAAAATAAACTACTCTTCGTCAGATTATCCGATATGCGTCAATGGCGAGTAGATAGGTGCTGATAAATAAAGTATTGTATATTCATGCTATGGTAGTATTTTAACAGCTTTGCTATTTGTGTATATACATTGTAGTTACCTGTATACATATTCACACTTTTAGAGATAAAACCAAACGGGTCCATGAATAGAGGCCAATAATGAAAAGTGACAAACTTTATTCACTTCATTACTTTCATCCTTTGTTGTAAGGTATCAGTAATAAGTAAAAGGTCATTTATTCATGCATTATTTTGATCGCTGAAGTTAAATATTTCTGAAATTGGAGCTGCACAAATGGTCCCGTCGGTTACTTCTACTGTTACGGTATACATATTCACACTTTTAGAGATAAAACCATGAATAGAGGCCAATAATGAGAAGTGACAAACTATTATTCACTTCATTACCTAATTTGTCTAACTTTCATCCTTTGTTGTAAATATGCATTAGTTTGATCACTGAAGTTAAATATTTCTGAAATTGGAGCTGCACAAATGGTCCAGTCGGTTACTTCTATTGCTGTATGTTTGTAAGCACAGCTAGGTTAGCAGGTAACGATTGTTTCAATATCTTTCGAAGAGAACTATATTAGTGTGACTGACTAAGCTGGAAATTGGCCCATCTTCTACAGGTAGTAGTTTTCTGAAATTGGAGTTAACTTCAGTATGTAAATGTGACCAATTACTTCTAGTCAATCGTTGAATTCAATATTGACATTTTAGTACCTTTAGAACTACTACCCCCAATTTATACATGGTAGGGGAATACAAGCCTACTAGCTCAGCACAAAGGGTATTGGTTTGTATAATAACAAGTCCCATGTAATCATAATTTTCAAAACATTACCCATTTTCAGCAGTCAATAAGGTTGTGCTCAATTTTCAAAATTATACATTTGCATGCATTATGTTTTACAGCAAAACACAATGCTTAATAGGTTGATGTTAGTTGGAAAATAGCTCGTAGAGATGATAGAATAGTCTCAAGCTAATCACTATAAATCAAGGAAAATTGTGTTTATTAAGTTTCAATGAACCATACTGTACAATTTGTTTAGAGCAACAAAAATATCTTTTATCAGAAGTACAAAAATGTAAGTTCAAAAATGTCTTGTGGCAAATAGGGTAATTAGGTTGTAAGTTGAGATAAAAAGATAACTGATATACTTGAACTCTTCCTTGAGAAATGAAATCAACAAGAAAAAGAAACACTGGTTTCAAATCTTAAAAAGACACACTGACTGGCAGATCCATCTTGTTTGAGTACGCTTAATGCAGGATGTGTAGAGTTTTGTTATCAGCAGCTTCAGCAAACAGGTTTTGATGAGTAGACAATACTTTGGCTATTGTTAGAAATGGTTTGTATGAAATAGAGAGATCTGTCCCATAGTAATAGAATTAGCTTATCTGTATAAGGTTGTATTGAAGTGTCTAAGAAGATCGACATATTTTCCTTGAAGAATATGCTGAGCACACATGTGTGTACTTAAAAATAAAATAAAAGCACAGAAATGTATCATTGGATGTAATGGGTCTGGTCAAAATAATATGACTGCTAATCAAGTCTTACCTTAAATGGGATCAGTACTATTGTATAATGGATGATTGAGCATTCACTTTTCAAAGTACACACTAGCATAAATAGGATTTACATGTATTTGTTTAAGGCCGAATGCATTTGCAGGCAATATATCAAAACTGTTGTATATTTATACCTGCTTGGTTAGTTCAAGATTGCATAACAATTCTATGCTGAATTATTTTGGCAACAAAACCCAGAAACATAGCCCTTACAAGATGAAGACATCGAAACTTTCTCAGCCACTTTTTAAGCCATAATAAGTTGCTGGCAAGACGTTTTGAAATGAATGCAATTCTAATTTGAAATGTTTTGTTCTGATTGATAGCCGAATACTTTAACATTATTGTATGCACCCTTTATTTACAGTACTTTTAATTGTTATTTCTTTCAAGGTGATATGATGAAACCATGTAACAACGTTTTGTAAAAAAGCGTTGAAATATAAATCACATATCCCATAGATCTGCTTGGCAATGAAGTCATGATGCCAACAGCTGCTTGGATAATATGGTAAGAATGTGTTGTGGCAGGATTATAAAAATCATACCTACACATCTCTTGACTGGTATACAAACTCTCAAGAAACATTGAACACATTCAAAAAATTATTACTGAGATGGAAATCTTTACAGTGGTATTTTATTATCATTAAAAATGCATATCCCGTCTTATAATTCATTCTGTGATGACATAGAGATTACGGTTAGTCCGTGCCAATCGTATGATTCCAACTGAACTCGGATTTCTCTTAAATCCAGCTGCCTAAGTTTTTGTTTGATGCGATAGACTATGATCATTTGCAGGGTAGGAAATATCTTGGCCAAAATCCCCATCTCATCGAAAATTTGTACTTAATTAACTAATCCTATTGCCACCTTATTTGTGATTGTGCTCATTTATTTAACGAAGCTGCCACTATTGTGCCAGTCTATCTCTCTTCGTATTGTACTTCGCAATGCTATATTACGAGAACACTTCGTTTTCCTCCGAAATGAAATGGATCTACTTACCCTTTATAGGCAAGATATTTCGGAGACCTGCCGATGCGTGTGCATTAAAAGGGTTCCATTTACCATGACCAATTTTTATCATCATGTCAACCCTAACCCCTACAGTTGCGTTTATTTTGTTCATTTGCCACTATCCCATAAAAAAACTTCGTGCAGGTAACATTATGCATGCGTTCCGGATTTAACAAAAGGATTATTGCCACCTCACGTTTCATTAAACGGTTCCAACGATCGCCTGGAACTGTACACTCGAGTACGCTATCAACAGCTTTCACGTTAATTTACGATAATAGCACATTCTAGCTGCCACATGAAACATAAACAAAAAACAAAAAAACGAAATCAGAGAAATATGGATTAAAAGTGGTCATGTTGGTCATATTGGAGGGGGCTCTGCTGGTCACATTGATCTAGTGATCGAATTGCTCAGTTGGCATTGCAGGTTTTTTGGTCCAGTGTTTATCATGTCTAGCACTGGATCACTAAAAATTCAATGCCATCAATCCACAAGAGCAACAGAGCCATGTATCGAGACATCAGCTGGTCCGTAGAGGGAATCCACTTCTTCATCAAGCGGTCGAAGACCGACCAGATGGGCAAGGGCACCACTATCTGCATTGGGCGTACCAAGGGCAGGCACACGTGTCCAGTGGCAGCAATGGAGGCCTACATTGAATGCTATCGCTGTTCCACTCACTCAACACCCCTCTTCCACTTCAGAGATGGGAGGCCACTCACACCCAAGAGCTTCCGCTCCACCTTCCTATCCCTGGTGGATCAATGCGGCTATGATCCAGCCAAATACAACACCCACAGTTTACATATCGGTGCAGCCACAGCAGCCGCCAGAGTGGGCCTTCTCATTGACACCATTCAGAAGCTCGGAAGATGGCGAAGCAAAGCCTACCAGACATATACCCGTATCCCCTGACCCACCCATCCGACACCGGAACTATGGCTATGCAGTAACGATTACACAATTGTATTTATTCATGCCATGCACCCTTGTATCCTATTCCTCCTAACCTGAAACCATATCCTACTCGCCAACCATTTTGAGGGTTTTCACTTGGGCGACACCCTCCGGACTTCTAACCTGGGACAGCCACCAAACCATGACCAGCGTCTTGGTTTGGGACACAGGTCGACCCAATGGTGACCAGCGTCATCCATTGGTCCCTGTAGGCGCAGTGGTACGAAGCACAGCTGCTACATGCCTGGCTGCGGCTGTCGCCGTCCCCATTATGAGCCAAACACAACCACGCCTCTCAGCATGGGGAGGGGTACAGCCTGTAAGAGCAATCAAATGGCATTAACAAATGTAAAAAATAAAATTAAAAAAAACTAAGACATGAACGATTTTCACGTAAATACGAGCTAGATATAAAAACACGCTTTCAAGTGAGGGGAGGTGTGGAGTTTTATGTATAAGAGACATATTTCTATGCAGTCCGGTAGCGGTGCATGCTTTGGAACTATAACAGTATACATGCATGGCTCTAAGTGATAGTAAAATGTAAATAGACCTTTCTAACAATCGCACCGTTAACGTTGTTTGCGGCACAGTTATGATCTTGATCGCATGCAAACCCGCTCTATTGGTGCATTCAGTCACAAGTAAAAGCAGACACTGCATGTCATAAATGGGTGAAATAGCATTAGCAGGTGACCAGTTTACGTTAAATGTTCTCTTTTGCAGTCACGCATCCATGCATATGGGATCTACAAACTTTTGGAGTTCAAAAGGGGATCATCTTATCTGAGTTATAATCTACAAAAGGATCCCATGCTTAATCAGATCTAGATCCACTGTTACTATTTTCAAGACTTTGAGAGCCACGTAATTGTTGTAGGCATATACAGCTAGTATTTAACGACTCGATTCGTTGAACAAGCATGAACAGTCTAGGTCGAATCAAGTCGATCAAAACATTGAAAAGAAGAAAAACACGGATTGGTACAAAGGCACATTTACAATGATCAAATTAGTACATGTAAGAACATGCAGAACCTCGCGATTGCAGACATGCGATTTGTAATTCATTGTATTAAAACTTCTCTTAGATTCTAGAATACTGCGTTGTGGTCGCCGGGCTTGCAATTGCCCCATGCTCGGCTGTTCCCTTACTTCAGAACATTAATGAAACTGTCCAACCCTGCATTCCAGAAAGCAACATTTCTTTATACCGCAATCTTACTCATGGAACAGTTACCTTTCCACAAGTTCGCATAAATTTCACATCAGACCAGATTTTAGAAAACAGTATACTTGACCGAGCACAAGAACTGTTTAATTATTTACCGCCCAAAAAAGTCATGACATTTGACAAAGCGAAGGATGAAACGTCCTTAAACGATGTGTGCAGACAAGTCGGCAAGCTTTCTCCGAACAACGGTTTCATAAACAACTACAACTGCCCGTGGGAATACAAATGTGACTACGATCCACACCGGATACCTCAAGTTCTATGGCAGGCGAACTGCAGCTCCAGTGTGTTTAATTCGTGGCAATGTTCGTGTTCCAACGACTCGGACGGTTGCTCAGATTGTAGTCCAGTCCAAAAGTCCTGCGTACCAGTTTATTATCCTGTTCCCGTCTTGTACACTTCAAACTGTTCCCCTTATGATACATCTGGTGATTGGACGTGGCAGCAGATAAAAGTAGTGGTCTCCTGCGCATGTAGTAATGAAATAAGCTACCATTAGCATAGGTCATTGTAACATTAGTATGTTGAATATACAATCTTTTAGCTGCTATACACATTTCAATGAGATGAAACGTTACTGACAATCCCCATGCAATATGCCACCATGGATGTACATGTACAGACAATATAATTTCGATTGACTTCTACATGAATCATTTGACATTACAGTCTTACATAACTATAAGGTTATAGTTTTTGTCATGCAGGAACAAAATAGAACAGAATTAAACTCTACACAGATGGATGTACATGATAGGGGCATGTTTCCATGTATAATTTGTTACGGCATCAAAGCTTCCGCCAGAGATAATATATAGAATCTATATATTATCTCTGCTTCCGCGGGAGGGAATGTATGGCCCTTTCGGCACCCTCCCATTTTTAGTTACGTTTGTCGCCCCTTAAAATTAATGAGCTGACGTCTATGTTAAAAGAGCGCTAACCTGTAGCTCTGATGTGCATGCAATATATGTAAAACTCTTAATAACCTGCGCACGTAAGGGATCTGCACGAACAAAAACAGTAACCGTAGTACCTTTTCAAGCCCACTTCACACCAACTGTAATTGTGTACATTAGTGACCTATTTATTGAATGTTGGGGTGTGACCTTTAGAAGGTCATTCATCTGATGTACAACACAGCTTTCAGTATCCTTGCCGGTTCCTGTAGTTCTGTACGCATTCGATTACATAGATATGGGTAGCCAATAGCTACGTGTTCAGTACCAGACGAAATACAAATTACGCGAGAATACGGCAACCATCTCCTTTCATATGGCTCGCACACTAGCAGAGTATGATGGTCCACTAGAAAACGCAATTCTTAGGGATGGTGAGCTTTAAAATGATGCCTTTTGTACGACCCATCCATGGCTAGCTCAAAAGATTGTTAATATATATGCACTCACATTATTCTTTCTTTGGCCAGTGGAGAAGCTTGTAATTTGTATAAACCTTGCTCAACTTTCTAACTAAGATACCAATTGCTGGGACTTGGTTTCTTTTTGCCCACACAATATTCAGCTCACACAGAGTACATGTACATTGATTCCTTCATGCTGGTTCATACACTCTTATACCCGTATCGGAAGTTTCGTTAGAAACTTCCATATAGGATTTGACCCCGGCTATGAATATAATTAAAAATACGCGACCCGTCTGTAACAAGACTCCCGATGATCGGATCGTTTAGCTTGTTTTAGCAATCGATCTATAAGTAAAAAATGAGCAGTTTCGTTTTTGTTTCATGTCGTAGAACCGCGTGGTTGTAGAAAACAAAACGGTACTGTCCGTCCTCGTACCCAGTCCCGGAACAATGGGCGGGTCTCCTCCTTCTTCTTCTTCTTCTTGGCAATGCACAACTCGGGATAGGAACACTTTTAAACGATGTAATTTTCACCAATAGCTTCAGAATTGGCTGGAAGAGGTCCTTTATGGATCAAATATATATTGGTAAACAATCGACTATACGGCTTATGTAAGACGTAAATCTAATTATACGTCTTATGTAAGACGTATAATTAGATCATCTAAAAAATAAATGCACGGTATAGTGTATGAACAACGAAAAACTCTTCGGTGATTCAATCGTCGTTTTGGCGTGAAACCTGTGAAGTTGTTTTCCTCAAATGCCTTCACGTCAGAAAAAGAAACGAGCGAAACGACGTGCGAAATACCTTGAAGTTCGAGACGATGTTTTAGAATCGGCACGGGCATCCTACAAAGCAGACCAAGAAAAGAAACAGACGCTGAACGCGAGCGGTATCATGCAGACCCAGAAAAGAAACGGTCATCAGCTAAACGCGAAAGCTATCAAGCAGAACCAGAAAAGAAACAGACCGCTGAACGCGAGCGGTATCAAGCAGACCCAGAAAAGAAACAGACCGCTGAACGCGAACGTTATAAAGCAGACCCAGAAAAGAAACGGTCCGCTAAAGGAAACGTTATTGGGAGAGTCCTGAATGTGCTCGCTTGGCGAAGAGAGTGCGGTACGGGAAGGCTAAGCGTAGTACCGTGCAAAACCAACGAGGCCATCGAAAAAGTACTACCGACAAAGTTATTCAAAGGTATGTAAATGTAGTAACCTTCTCTTACCTTAGATATTAAGCTTAGTTTGCATATGACATTAGCTGAAACGTTGCGTCAGCGTTGCCGTTTGTCAGTGTCGTTATGTAATGTTGGAAGAGACTTTAGTCCATTCCAGACCTATGAGATGCATGCAGTTATTGTTTGAACTTTCTAGTGCAATGTGACACAATGTAGCGGTTGCTGATATCATCTGTGCATTGAATCAGAATGGCTTCAGTTTACATAGGATTTCATGGCATGAAACTATTTTAGTGGGAAACTGTTGCATGTAAGAGTATAACTTTCAAGCCTTGGTTTATACGCACTTCCTTTTTCACTGTAGCTACTCTCTGTACGAACCAAAGGATATCGTACTAAGCGAGTATAAGGGTGGCCTTGAAAAGGCTATTCTTAAGAATAGCACTTTACTAGTTCAGTTAAATGATGCCTTTTGCAAGACGCACCCATGGTTAGCACAAAAGGTGTGTACCAGTTCTGCATATGCTCACATCGCAGCATATGGAGCACGTCATCACAAGAGACAAAGTGATGGAAATAGAGTGGATTTTAGAAGGCGGTGGTGATGGGGAGATGGCAAAGATGATGGCAGTGCTGGACCCCGTCCAGCACCACCTTCCCCACGTCCAGCACCACCTTCCCCACGTCCAGCACCACCTTCCCCACGTCCAGCACCACCTTCGCCACATCCAGCACCACCTTCGCCACGTCCAGCACCACCTTCCCCACATCCAGCACCACCTTCGCCACATCCAACACCACCTTCGCCATGTCCAGCACCACCTTCGCCACATCCAGCACCACCTTCGCCACATCCAACACCACCTTCGCCATGTCCAGCACCACCTTCGCCATGTCCAGCACCACCTTCGCCACATCCAGCACCATCTTCGCCACGTCCAGCACCACCTTCGCCACATCCAACACCCCTTTGCCACGTCCAGCACCACCTTCGCCACGTCCAGCACCACCTTTGCCACATCCAGCACCACCTTCGCCACATCCAGCACCACCTTCGCCACATCCAACACCACTTTCGCCACATCCAACACTACCTTCTCCACGTCCAGCACCACCTTCGCCACATCCAACACCACCTTCCCCACGTCCAGCACCACCTTCGCCACATCCAACACCACCTTCGCCACATCCAGGACGAGGCCGAGATGGCAGACGACGAGGACGAGGAGATAGAGGACGAGGTGGAAGAGGACGAGATGGGAGAGATAGAGGACGAGGATATGTAAGAGAAGGAAGAGGGCGACGTGGAAGAGGCGGTGAAGGACGAGACCGTAATGTGAACCATTATTCGGACAATATATGTATAACTACTAATGTTAATGTTATTAAATAATTATGCCAAATGCACTAATGATAATGGTCGGTCTAAGTACAGCAAGGAAAGATTTCACGAATGATTCAAACACGCATCCCGCCTTTAACTAAAACTTTAGTTCTGATATCGGATCGCTTAGCTTCGTTCATAGTTCTACATGTCTTAGCAAATGGCACACACATGACGTCACACAACCCGTTGTACGTAGAAAAAAATCAATGAAACAAGTAAATAAAAACATTCTCTCGGAGAAAGTTGGTGGGATATAGGATTTGATGGCAATTGGTGGTGTAAAAAGCAAGGAAACAAGGTCTTATCAGAAGGGAAAATGTAATAGTCCTATATTTAGCACAGAAACAACACATGCCCTAGAAATGTGCTTAATATAGGACTATTACATTTTCCCTTCTGATAAGACCTTGTTTCCTTGCTTTTTACACCACCAATTGCCATCAAATCCTATATCCCACCAACTTTCTCCTAGAGAATGTTTTTATTTACTTGTACATTGTGTAAATGAATCTATATATTTTTTGAGCACAACACTTGCACACACATGCACACACACACACACACACACAAACCCACACACATACACACAACACATACACGCAACACACACACAATATACACAGTGAGAAACACACAACATATAAGCACTGTAACACATTATAACACTGACGGTACACACATGCATACTCTCTGTGCATGTTGAGTTCCCACATGCATTGTATTCCATTTAACTGCTAATTGTGCATGCTTGTATAGGTCACCACCCCCACTTCCAGCATGGCCTGCACTACCTCCAGAATGGCCAGCACCACCACCTCCAGCATGAGACTGGGAAGCCTGGGGAGGAGGCCAAAGAGGCCTGGTGATTTGCTCAATATTTATACTTATCATTATTACTACTAAATGAATATTAGACTGAGTTTAATTATCCAAGAGATGGTTGTACTTGTGTTGTATACACATGCGCAATATTTCCGGTCACGTCTTATGCTTGATGAAGTCCACCATTGTCTTTCAATCCTATATGCCACCAGCTTTCTCATATAGAGAATGTTTTTATTTACTTGTTTCGGAAGTTTTTTACATAGTATCTTTACATGGCTGCAGTCAATCACAAACATTTGGAGAGAGATGTGGGTGGTGGTGATATGTTATATTTAGGCCCCTCCCACAAATGACCTTGCTTTATAGTGTTGCGAGTCCATTTGGATAAAGACAATTACCCTTTTATCCCCTTGTCCTGTTGTCCAGATCGATCATATATAGTCCAAGTACACTTTACATGCCATGGTGTAAAAAGCACTGAAACAAGAATTGACTGGTATGAGGCCAGGAAAATGAACTAAGCCTATATTTAGCACTTTCAGTATGTTCTAATATAGTGCATGCTGATGCTGGAGTGACTAGTTGAATTTGGACAAGTTGATGATGAAGTTTGGGCTGTAATACTGCAACAAATAATTCCAAATAAAACACTATTTACTGAACTGGCTGCACATATAAACACAGCACATTATATATACTAACCAACAATGAGATATATAGCCAGAACACAATAACACAGATTCCTGACAATCAGCTGCTTCACATGCAACATGGTGCCGTGCTCCTTGAAGAAAAGTAGCTGTGAGCCAGTCAATTCAAGCCAGATGTCACCTCCAAATGTCTCATTACGTATGATGTCGTTACATGGCTACATAAATAAGTCACAAGCATATATGCTCACTCACATATGAAGAAGAAATTCGTGCTATGGAGCAGGCAAAGATGCTGGAGAACATGCTGCAGTGTATGTGACGATGAAGGGAATTTTGTGACGATGCTGGAGAGGGTACAGGGAGATGGTGGAGGAGATACCCAGAGGGCATATGAGGATGCTGCATGGAGGAGATTCAGAATGCATATGTAAAGATGCTGGAGTAGATGCTGAGAGGGTGCGTGAAGATGGTGGAGGAGATGTCGAGAGGGTACATGAAACTCCCGGAGAGATTCTGAGAGGATACATGAAGAAGCTGGAGGAGATCGTGGGAGGATACCTGAAGATGCTGGAGATGCCAAAGGGTACATGAAGATGCTGGAGGACAAGTGAGAGTGTATGTGAAGATGCATATGCTGGAAGAGAGGATACTGGAGAGATGAATGTGAAGATAGCGGTGTAGACTGGATATGGAGGCAATGATGGCGATAGAGGCCGAGCAGGATTTGAAGATGAAGAATGTGGAGGTCAAGAAAGAGCAGGGCATGGAGGAAGAGGTGCAAAAGCCGCAGAGGACATAAGGCTGAGGAGTACTTTATTTATTGAAGTATGCATTAAAAGCCATTTTTCAGGCTGACGTTTGCTATTTTGAGAGCCACTAATTTATGCCTACGATAGTCACGAACCAAATGGAGAAGTGGGACAAGAATTGACGATGTAGCAGAGCTACCAGAAATTACATAATAAGCTAATCATGTGTGCGTGTGTGTGTGTTTATGTGTGAAAGCGTGTTTCTATGTGCACTAATATGTTTGTATATGTATTGTTATATTTCATATACATGTACACATTTTCTCCATTTTGTACCTTCTGTTTATACTTCAATTAATACCCTTTGATTGCTCTTGCAGACTGAGTAAATGTACCCCTCCCCCATGCTGAGGCTCATGGTTGTGTTTGGCTCATAATGGAGGCAGGAGACAGCATGTAGCAGCTGTGCTTCGTGCCACTGGGCCTACAGGGACCAATGGGTGACACTGGTCACCATTGGGTCGGCCTGTGTCCCAAACCAAGACGCTGGTCATGGTTTGGTGGCTGTCCCAGGTTAGAAGCCCAGAGAGTGTCGCCCACCGTTGATGAAAATAGCGTATACATGTACACATTGAAATACATAATGGAGAGGAGAAGTGGAGGATGGGTGAGCGTCTGGCTGCAGTCAAGGCTATGGCTGAAGTGCTGCACCCATGGACTCCTCACTTAAATATAAAACCTGGAACCATATTGACAACAGTTTGGAAGGATTTGATTAGATAAGGGGTGTTGTAGGGGAAAAGGACACCCTGCAATGCTATTGGGCATGAATGCCCTACGTATGATTGGTTAGGATCGTTCATTGAATGCGTCTGTAAGAACATCTTGGCCTTAACAACAGCAAGCGTTCCCTACAGTCAGCTTAGTAACACTATATAACACAGAGCAATTCTCTGCATTAAACTTAGTTTACTACCACTGTACCTAAGCTCTACCTTCTGTTCCTCTATTTCTGTGATTATTATTACTTATAAGCAGTACTAAAACAAACACATGAATGACATGGAAAAATTACAGAGGCAGCATTGCCCTGCTGGACAATGAACAGGAGTACTATGGACTAGAGATCACGTTAATCGACAGCATTTAGTTGATCGGAAGCAGGTACTGTACTATTGGACTGCATGCAAAATAATTAAGTGCATCGCCAGAGTTTTTAACCATTTCTAACGATGTGTAGTACTCATGTGACAAGTGTATGGAATATGATCACTTTATCATTTAATACAGCAGGCAATCATCACACGAAATTTTCTGAAAAAAAACGACGTCATTTTCGGATCTAAGTGTCTCGTTGTTTCATTTCCCAACTTCTGCATACGGGCTTGGTCACAAGCACAAACTCACATGATTATGTGACATAGTTGCAGCTCAGTGATTTTAATTGGTTAGCATTTTGTAAACATGTTGATGCCTTGTATACCAGTAGCATTAACGTGTTTACTAAACGTTAACTGATTGAAGATGCTTCTGGTTTTTGCAGTACTGTAGTCACGCATTGCGAGGAATCTACAAACTGTTGGAGTTCAAATGGGGATCTTCTTATCTGCTGCAATCGACTGTTAATCAGATCTATGCCGAGTTACTAATTACACCCACGCGGGGCCGCCATGGTATTTAAAGACTACACCGGCATAGACAGATTCAATCGAAGCACAATAGAAAGGAGCACTGAAACCCAAAGATACAATTAGAATGATCCATGTACAGCTATATGTAAGAACATAACCTGTCGAGAGCGCGAGCAACATTTCTCGTGCCATCCTTAAATCATTTAACCTCTCTATACATGCATGTACAGATTTGCATTGCGGTCGCCGGGCTTGCGATTGCTCTAGGCTCGGCTGTTCCCCTACTTCAGAACGTTAATGACACTGTCCAATCCTGCACTCCACAAAGCAATATTTCTTTATACAACAAACTTTTTCGTGAAACAGTTACCTTTTCACAAGTCCGCGTGAATTTCACATCAGATCAGATTCTAGAAAACAATATACTTAGCCGAGCACAACAACTGTTTAATGGTTTACCAAATGGAATTGATATGAAATTCAGTATAGCGCGGGACGAAATGTCCTTAAATGATGTGTGCAGACAGATGGTCGGCAAGCTTTCTCCGAACAACGGTTTCATAAACAACTACAACTGTCCGTGGGAATACAAATGTGACTACGATCCACACCGGATACCTCAAGTTCTATGGCAGGCGAACTGCAGCTCCAGTGTGTTTAATTCGTGGCAATGTTCGTGTTCCAACGACTCGGACGGTTGCTCAGATTGTAGTCCAGTCCAAAAGTCCTGCGTACCAGTTTATTATCCTGTTCCCGTCTTGTACACTTCAAACTGTTCCCCTTATAATACATCTGGTGATTGGACGTGGCAGCAGATAAAAGTAGCGGTCTCCTGCGCATGTAGTAATGAAAATAGCTACCGTTAGCATATAGGTCATTGTAACATTAGTATGTTGAATATACAATCTTTTAGCTGCTATACACATTTCAATGAGATGAAACGTTACTGACAATCCCCATGCAATATGCCACCATGGATGTGCATGTACATACAATATAATTTCGGTTGACTTCTACATGAATCATTTGACAGTACAGTCTTACATAACTATAAGGTTATCGTTTTTGCCATGCAGGAACAAAATAGAACAGAATTAAACTCTACACAGATGGATTTACATGATAGGGGCATGTTTCCATGTATAATTTGTTACGGCATCAAAGCTTCCGCCAGAGATAATATATAGAATCTATATATTATCTCTGCTTCCGCGGGAGGGAATGTATGGCCCTTTCGGCACCCTCCCATTTTTAGTTACGTTTGTCGCCCCTTAAAATTAATGAGCTGACGTCTATGTTAAAAGAGCGCTAACCTGTAGCTCTGATGTGCATGCAATATATGTAAAACTCTTAATAACCTGCGCACGTAAGGGATCTGCACGAACAAAAACAGTAACCGTAGTACCTTTTCAAGCCCACTTCACACCAACTGTAATTGTGTACATTAGTGACCTATTTATTGAATGTTGGGGTGTGACCTTTAGAAGGTCATTCATCTGATGTACAACACAGCTTTCAGTATCCTTGCCGGTTCCTGTAGTTCTGTACGCATTCGATTACATAGATATGGGTAGCCAATAGCTACGTGTTCAGTACCAGACGAAATACAAATTACGCGAGAATACGGCAACCATCTCCTTTCATATGGCTCGCACACTAGCAGAGTATGATGGTCCACTAGAAAACGCAATTCTTAGGGATGGTGAGCTTTAAAATGATGCCTTTTGTACGACCCATCCATGGCTAGCTCAACAGATTGTTAATCCATATGCACTCACATTATCTTTCTTTGGCCAGTGGAGAAGCTTGTAATTTGTATAAACCTTGCTCATTTCTAACTAAGATACCAATTGCTGGGACTTGGTTTCTTTTTGCCCACACAATATTCAGCTCACACAGAGTACATGTACATTGATTCCTTCATGCTGGTTCACACACTCTTATACCCGTATACATTGTGTAAATGAATCTTTATATTTTTTGAGCACAACACTTGCACACACACGCACGCACGCACACACACACACACACACACACACACACACACACACACACACACACACACACACACACACACACACACACACACACACACACACACACACACACAACCCACACACATACACACAACATATACACGCAACACACACACAATATACACAGTGAGAAACACACACAACGTATAAGCACTGTAACACATTATAACACTGACGGTACACACATGCATACTCTCTGTGCATGTTGAGTTCCCACATGCATTGTATTCCATTTAACTGCTAATTGTGCATGCTTGTATAGGTCACCACCCCCACTTCCAGCATGGCCTGCACTACCTCCAGAATGGCCAGCACCACCACCTCCAGCATGAGACCGGGAAGCCTGGGGAGGAGGCCAAAGAGGCCTGGTGATTTGCTCAATATTTATACTTATCATTATTACTACTAAATGAATATTAGACTGAGTTTAATTATCCAAGAGATGGTTGTACTTGTGTTGTATACACATGCGCAATATTTCCGGTCACGTCTTATGCTTGATGAAGTCCACCATTGTCTTTCAATCCTATATGCCACCAGCTTTCTCATATAAAGAATGTTTTTATTTACTTGTTTCGGAAGTTTTTTTACATAGTATCTTTACATGGCTGTAGTCAATCACAAACATTTGGAGAGAGATGTGGGTGGTGGTGATATGTTATATTTAGGCCCCTCCCACAAATGACCTTGCTTTATAGTGTTGCGAGTCCATTTGGATAAAGACAATTATCCTTTTATCCCCTTGTCCTGTTTTCCAGATCGATCATATATAGTCCAAGTACACTTTACATGCCATGGTGTAAAAAGCACTGAAACAAGAATTGACTGGTATGAGGCCGGGAAAATGAAAAGCCTATATTTAGCACTTTCAGTATGTTCTAATATAGTGCATGCTGATGCTGGAGTGACTAGTTGAATTTGGACAAGTTGATGATGAAGTTTGGGCTGTAATACTGCAACAAATAAATAATTCCAAATAAAACACTATTTACTGAACTGGCTGCACATATAAACACAGCACATTATATATACTAACCAACAATGAGATATATAGCCAGAACACAATAACACAGATTCCTGACAATTCGCTGCTTCACATGCAACATGGTGCCGTGCTCCTTGAAGAAAAGTAGCTGTGAGCCAGTCAATTCAAGCCAGATGTCACCTCCAAATGTCTCATTACGTATGATGTCGTTACATGGCTACATAAATAAGTCACAAGCATATATGCTCACTCACATATGAAGAAGAAATTCATGCTATGGAGCAGGCAAAGATGCTGGAGAACATGCTGCAGTGTATGTGACGATGAAGGGAATTTTGTGAAGATGCTGGAGAGGGTACAGGGAGATGGTGGAAGAGATACCCAGAGGGCATATGAGGATGCTGCATGGAGGAGATTCAGAATGCGTATGTAAAGATGCTGGAGTAGATGCTGAGAGGGTGCGTGAAGATGGTGGAGGAGATGTTGAGAGGGTACATGAAACTCCCGGAGAGATTCTGAGAGGATACATGAAGATGCTGGAAATATCGAAGGTATGTAAGAAGCTGGAGGAGATCGTGGGAGGATACCTGAAGATGCTGGAGATGCCAAAGGGTACATGAATGCTGGAGGACAAGTGAGAGTGTACGTGAAGATGCATATGCTGGAAGAGAGGATACTGGAGAGATGAATGTGAAGATAGCGGTGTAGACTGTGGATATGGAGGCAATGATGGCGATAGAGGCCGAGCAGGATTTAGAATGTGGAGGTCACGAAAGAGCAGGGCATGGAGGAAGAGGTGCAAAAGCCGCAGAGGACATAAGGCTGAGGACTACTTTATTCAAACTTTATTGAAGTATGCATTAAAAGCCATTTTTCAGGCTGACGTTTGCTATTTTGAGGGCCACTAATTTATGCCTACGATGGTCACGAACCAAATGGAGAAGTGGGACAAGAATTGACGATGACGCAGAGCTACCAGAAATTACATAATAAGCTAATCATGTGTGTGTGTGTGTGTGTGTGTGTTTATGTGTGAAAGCGTGTTTCTATGTGCACTAATATGTGTTGTTATATTCCATATACATGTACGCATTTTCTCCATTTTGTACCTTCTGTTTATACTTCAATTAATACCCTTTGATTGCTCTTACAGACTGAGTAAATGTACCCCTCCCCCATGCTGAGGCTCGTGGTTGTGTTAGGCTCATAATGGAGGCAGGAGACAGCATGTAGCAGCTGTGCTTTGTGCCACTGGGCCTACAGGGACCAATGGGTGACACTGGTCACCATTAGGTCGGCCTGTGTCCCAAACCAAGATGCTGGTCATGGTTTGGTGGCTGTCCCAGGTTAGAAGCCCGGAGGGTGTCGCCCACCGTTGATGAAAATAGCGTATACATGTACATATTGAAATACATAATGGAGAGAGGGGAAGTGGAGGATGGGTGAGCGTCTGGCTGCAGTCAAGGCTATGACTGAAGTGCTGCACCCATGGAGCCCTCACCTAAATGTAAAACCTGGAACCATATCGACAACAGTTTGGGAGGATAAGATTGGATAAGGGGTGTTGTAGGGGAAAAGGACACCCTGCAATGCTATTGGGCATGAATGCCCAGCGTATGATTGGTTAGGATCGTTCATTGAATGCGTCTGTAAGAACATCTTGGCCTTAACAACAGCAAGCGTTCCCTACAGTCATGCAGCTTAGTAACACTATATAACACAGAGCAATTCTCTGCATTAACAGTCGATTACAGCAGATAAGAAGATCCCCATTTGAACTCCAACAGTTTGTAGATTCCTCGCAATGCGTGACTACGGTACTGCAAAAAACAGAAGCATCTTCAATCAGTTAACGTTTAGTAAACACGTTAATGCTACTGGTATACAAGGCATCAACATGTTTACAAAATGTTAACCAATTAAAATCACTGAGCTATGCAACTATGTCACATAATCATGTGAGTTTGTGCTTGTGACCAAGCCCGTATGCAGAAGTTGGGAAATGAAACAACGAGACACTTAGATCCGAAAATGACGTCATTTTATTTCAGAAAATTTCGTGTGATGATTGCCTGCTGTATTAAATGATAAAGTGATCATATTCCATACACTTGTCACACGAGTACTACACATCGTTAGAAATGGTTAAAAACTCTGGCGATGCACTTAATTATTTTGCATGCAGTCCAATAGTACAGTACCTGCTTCCGATCAACGAATTGCTGTCGATTAACGTGATCTCTCATGTGTTTGTTTTAGTACTGCTTATAAGTAATAATAATCACAGAAATAGAGGAAAGGTACAGTGGTAGTAAACTATGTTTAATCAGATCTATGCCGAGTTACTAATTACAAGCACGCGGGCGGGGCTTGCCCGTAATGATTGTGAGAATTGCCGCCATGGTATTTAAAGCTAGACTTCACCGGCACGGACAGATTCAATCGAAGCACAATAGAAAGGAGCACTGAAACCCAAAGATACATTTAGAATGATCCATGTACAGCTATATGTAAGAACATAACCTGTCGAGAGCGCGAGCAACATTTCTCGTGCCATCCTTAAATCATTTAACCTCTCTCTATACATGCATGTACAGATTTGCATTGTGGTCGCCGGGCTTGCGATTGCTCTATGCTCGGCTGTTCCCCTACTTCAGAACGTTAATGACACCCTCCAATCCTGCACACCACAAAGCAATATTTCTTTATACAACAAACTTTTTCGTGAAACAGTTACCTTTTCACAAGTCCGTGTGAATTTCACATCAGATCAGATTCTAGAAAACAGTATACTTAACCGAGCACAAAAACTGTTTAGTGATTTACAAGATAGAATCGATTTGAAATTCAACGTAGCGCTGGACGAAACGTCCTTAAATGATGTGTGCAGACAGGTGGTCGGCAAGCTATCTCCGAACAACGGTATCATAAACAACTACAAATGCATGCCCGTGGGAATACAGATGTGACTACGATCCACACCGGATACCTCAAGTTCTATGGCAGGCGAACTGCAGCTCAAGTGTGTTTAATTCGTGGCAATGTTCGTGTTCCAACGACTCGGACGGTTGCTCAGATTGTATTCCAGTCCAAAAGTACTGCGTACCAGTTTATTATCCTGTTCCCGTCTTGTACACTTCAAACTGTTCCCCTTATGATACATCTGGTGATTGGACGTGGCAGCAGATAAAAGTAGCGGTCTCCTGCGCATGTAGTAATGAACAATGAGATGAAACGTTACTGACAATCCCCATGCAATATGCCACCATGGATGTACATGTACAGACAATATAATTTCGGTTGACTTCTACATGAATCATTTGACATTACAGTCTTACATAACTATAAGGTTATAGTTTTTGCCATGCAGGAACAAAATAGAACAGACTTAAACACTACATAGATTCGATATGGGCATGTATGTACACCTATGTTTTCATGTTTAATTTTTTACGGCATCAAAAGCTTCCGCGCTTCGCGCGGGAGGGAAAGTATGCCCCTTCGGCACCCTCCCATTTTTAGTTACGTTTGTCGCCCCTGAAAATTAATGAACTGACGCCTGTGTTAAAAGAGCGCTAACCTGTAGCTCTTGCATATACTCTGACTCTCTGATGTGCATGCAATATATGTAAAACCTGCACACATAAGGGATCTGCACGAACAAAAACAGTAACCGTAAGTACCTTTTCAAACCCACTTCACATGCACAGCATGAAAGGTGACCCAACTGTAATTGTGTACATTAGTGACCTGTTTATTGAATGTTTGGGTGTGACCTTTAGAAGCTCATTTATCTGCTGTACAACACAGCTTCCAGTATCCTTGCCTGTTCCTGTAGTTCTGTACGCATTCGATTACATAGATATGGGTTGCCAATAGCTACGTGTTCAGTACCAGAGGAAATTCAAATTACGAGAATAACGGCAACCATCTCCTTTCATATGGCTCGCACACTAGAAGAATATAATGGTCCGCTTGAAAACGCAATTCTTAGGGATAGCCTGTGAGCTTTAAAATGATGCCTTTTGTACGACCCATCCGTGGCTAGCTCAAATGATTGTTACTAGAACTACCCATGTAGCAATATGGTAAGTTACCTCTCAGGTTCCTTTATTTAATGCATGGCTTCCCTTTTTAACACGTGGGCATGTATGCTTTGTGAATAATTATGTTGGCATTGGGAACCAACTGTAGGTGAAAGAAATGTGTTAGAAATTAAAATAATATTTTCTTCTCCCTATAGCTACTTCCTGTACGAACCCACCCATTGTGCAATAATGGACTACACTTAGCTACGATATCTAGCTAATATTATAGGACTAAGGTACTTGGGTAGGGCCGAAGGCCCTTAGGGTGTACTATTTAATGTACGCGTGCCGAAGGCGCGCGAAATAGTTTAACTTTTCACCCACATTCCGAATCCAGTGTCGAAAAACACCCGTGTCCCCAGCTTTTTACAATTTTTCAGCCGCAACCTTGGGCGCCATCGAAGCGCACTATATTACATTTCCTAGTGGTGCCCCTGCCAGAATCGAAGTGGCACTGTGCCGTGTATGTTGTGTTCCTGTATAACTGTTCCTTCGTACATGACATAGAGCACTCACCTGATATAGCCTACACTGTCCCATAGGATTGGTCCTCTGTACATGCATTGTGAATTCGCACAAGATTTCATGGTCCTTTGAACATACATCGGTCCTCTAAAGGTGCCCAAAACACACACCGACATGCGCCACGGTGTAGAATAACATTAATATCCACCTCATGGCCGGAGACAAGGGGGGGCTTGGGGGGGCTTAAGCCCCCCCAAATATTTCCCCTAATACTAATATTTAAATATTAATGCAATTAGAATCATTATTATTAATTGTGGCGCGAGCGGAATGCTATGAATATCAGCTGAGCACTAAGCAGTATGTCAATCTTAAAGTACCTCGTCAAGCAATCGAATCCCACTCAAGACAGCTTCACAGCCATTTCCTTACCTGTAAACGCGCGTGTCAGCCAAAGCAGCATTGAGGAGGCCGGTGTGAAGATGCGCATGATATGGAATTTGTTCATTCAAGTTCAGCTCGTATGTATGTAATTAAGCCCCCCCAAATCTCAAAAGTTGTCTCCGGCCATGCACCTATCATGCATAAGGCTTTAAGCTCCTATGCACTCGCATTATCTTTCTTTGGCTGGTGGAGAAACTTGTAATTTGCATACCTTCACAAGTTTCTAACTAAGATACCAATTGCTGGGACTTGGTTTCTTTTTGCCCACACAATATTCAGCTCACACAGAGTACATGAACATTGATTCCCTAATGCTGGTTCACACACTCGTATACCGGCATACCAGGCTGTGTAATTGAACCTTTATAATGATTGAACACAACATTTGCATACATACACGCACACACACACACACACACACACACACACACACACACACACACACACACACACACACACACACACACACACACACGCACGCACACACACACACACACACACACGTACGCACGCACGCACGCACGCACACACACACACAACACGCACACATACACACAGTGAGAGACACGCACAACACTTATACACTGCAAAACATTACGGTACACACATGCATACTGTTGAGTTCCCACATGCATTGTATTCCATTTAACTGCTAATTGTGCATGTTTGTATAGGCCACCACCCCCACTTCCAGCATGGCCTGCACTACCTCCAGAATGGCCAGCACCACTACCTCCAGCATGAGTCCGGGAAGCCTGGGGAGGAGGCCAAAGAGGCCTGGTGATTTGCTCAATATTTATATTTATCATTATTGCTACTAAATGAATATTAGACTGAGTTTAATTATCCAAGAGATGCTGGAAATACCGAAGGTATGTAAGAAGCTGGAGGAGATCGTGGGAGGATACCTGAAGATGCTGGAGATGCCAAAGGGTGCATGAAGATGCTGGAGGACAAGTGAGAGTGTATGTGAAGATGCATATGCTGGAAGAGAGGATACTGGTAAGATGAATGTGAAGATAGCAGTGTAGACTGTGGATGTGGAGGCAATGATGGTGATAGAGGCCAAGCAGGATTTGAAGATGAAGAATGTGGAGGTCAAGGAAGAGGAGGGCATGGAGGAAGAGGTGCAAAAGCCGCAGAGGACATAAGGCTGAGGACTACTTTATTCAAACCTTATTGAAGTATGTATTAAAAGCCATTTTTCAGGCTGACTTTTGCTATTTTGAGGGCCACTAATTTATGCCTACGATGGTCACGAACCAAATGGAAGAGTGGGACAAGAATTTACGATGACGCTGAGCTACCAGAAATTACATAATAAGCTAATCATGTGTGTGTGTGTGTGTGTGTGTTTATGTGTGAAAGCGTGTTTCTATGTGCACTGAATAATGTTTGTATATGTATTGTTATATTTCATGTACGCATTTTCTCCATTGTGTGCCTTCTGTTTATAATTCAATTAATGCCCCTTGATTGCTCTTACAGACTGAGTAAATGCACCCCTCCCCCATGCTGAGGCTTGTGATTGTGTTTGGCTCATAATGGAGGCAGGAGACAGCCGCAGCTAGGCATGTAGCAGCTGTGCTTCGTGCCACTGGGCCTACAGGGACCAATGGGTGACACTGGTCACCATTGGGTTGGCCTGTGTCCAAAACCAAGATGCTGGTCATGGTTTGGTGGCTGTCCCAGGTTAGAAGCCCGGAGGGTGTCGCCCACCACTGATGAAAATAGCATATACATGCACACATTGAAATACATCATGGAAAGAGGGGAAGTGGAGGATGGGTGAGCGACTGGTCTCAGTCAAGGCTATGACTGAAGTGCTGCACCCATGGACTCCTCACTTAAATATAAAACCTGGAACCATATTGACAACAGTTTGGAAGGATTTGATTGGATAAGGGGTGTTGTAGGGGAAAAGGACACCCTGCAATGCTATTGGGCACGAATGCCCAGCGTATGATTGGTTAGGATCGTTCATTGAATGCTTCGGTAGGAACATCTTGGCCTTAGCAACAGCAAGCATTCCCTATAGTCAGCTTAGTAACATTATATAAGACAGAGCAATTCTCTGCATTAAACATAGTTTACTACCACTGTACCTAAGCTCTACCTTCTTTTCTCTGATTATTATTACTTATAAGCTGTACTAAAACAAACACATGAATGACATGGAAAAATTACAGAGGCAGCATTGCCCTGCTGGACAATGAACAGGAAGGGACTAGAGATCACGTTAATCGACAGCAATTACACAGTAGTTGATCGGAAGCAGGTACTGTACTATTGGACTGCATGCAAAATAATTCAGTGCATCGCCAGAGCTTTTAACCATTTCTAACAATGTGTTGTACTCGTGTATGGAATATGATCACTTTATCATTTAATACAGCAGGCAATCATCACACGAAATTGTCTGAAATAAAATGACGTCATTTTCGGATCTAAGTGTCTCGTTGTTTCATTTCCCAACTTCTGCATACGGGCTTGGTCACAAGCACAAACTCACATGATTATGTGACATAGTTGCATAGCTCAGTGATTTTAATTGGTTAACGTTTTGTAAACATGTTGATGCCTAAGGCTTGTATACCAGTAGCATTAACGTGTTTACTAAACGTTAACTGATTCTGTTTTTGCAGTACTGTAGTCACATTTTGCGAGGAATCTACAAACTGTTGGAGTTCAAATGGGGATCTTCTTATCTGCTGCGATCGACTGTTATCCAGATCTATGCCGAGTTACTAATTACAGGGCTTGCACGTGAGAATTGCCGCCATGGTATTTAAAGACTACACCAGCACGGACAGATTCAATCGAATCACAGTAGAAAGGAGCACTGAAACACAAAGATACATTTAGAATGATCCATGTACAGCTATATGTAAGAACATAACCTGTCGAGAGCGCGAGCAACATTTCTCGTGCCATCCTTAAATCATTTAACCCTCTCTATACATGCATGTACAGATTTGCATTGTGGTCGCCGGGCTTGCGATTGTTCTATGCTCGGCTGTTCCCCTACTTCAAAACTTTAATGACACCGTCCAATCCTGCACTCCACAAAGCAATATTTCTTTATACAACAAACTTTTTCGTGAAACAGTTACCTTTTCACAAGTCCGCGTGAATTTCACATCAGATCAGATTCTAGAAAACAATATACTTAGCCGAGCACAACAACTGTTTAATGGTTTACCAAATGGAATTGATATGAAATTCAGCATAGCGCGGGACGAAATGTCCTTAAATGATGTGTGCAGACAGATGGTCGGCAAGCTTTCTCCGAACAACGCTTTCATAAACAACTACAACTGCCCGTGGGAATACAGATGTGACTACGACCCACACCGGATACCTCAAGTTCTATGGCAGGCGAACTGCAGCTCCAGTGTGTTTAATTCGTGGCAATGTTCGTGTTCCAACGACTCGGACGGTTGCTCAGATTGTAGTCCAGTCCAAACGTCCTGCGTACCAGTCTATTATCCTGTTCCCGTCTTGTACACTTCAAACTGTTCCCCTTATGATACATCTGGTGATTGGACGTGGCAGCAGATAAAAGTAGCGGTCTCTTGCGCATGTAGTAATGAAAATAGCTACCATTAGCATGTAGGTCATTGTAACATTAGTATGTTGAATATACAATCTTTTAGCTGCTATACACATTTCAATGAGATGAAACGTTACTGACAATCCCCATGCAATATGCCACCATGGATGCACATGTACAGACAATAAAATTTCGGTTGACTTATACATGAATCATTTGACATTTCAGTCTTACATAACTATAAGGTTATATTTTTTGCCATGCAGGAATAAAATAGAACAACTTTTCACCCACATTCCGAATCCAGTGTCGAAAAACACCCGTATCCCCAGCTTTTTACAATTTTTCACCTTGGGCGCCATCGAAGCGCACTATATTACATTTCCTAGTGGTGCCCCTTCCAGCCGTGGCACTGTGCCGTGTATGTTGTGTTCCTGTATAACTGCTCCTTCGTACATGACATAGAGCACTCACCTGACTCTGTACACTAGGTAAATAACATACACTGTCCCATAGGATTGGTCCTCTGTACATGCATTGTGAATTCGCACAAGATTTCATGGTCCTTTGAACATACATCGGTCCTCTAAAGGTGCCCAAAACACACACCGACATGCGCCACGGTGTAGAATAACATTATACTCACCTATATAACATGCATAAAGCTTTAAGCTCCTATGCAATCACATTATCATTCTTTGGCCAGTGGAGAAGCTTGTAATTTGCATAAACCTTGCTCAAGTTTCTAACTAAGATATCAATTGCTGGGACTTGGTTTCTTTTTGCCCACACAATATTCAGCTCACACAGAGTACATGAATATTGATTCCTCATGCTGGTTCACACACTTGTATACCGGCATACCCTGTGTAAATGAACCTTTATAATTTTTGAGCACAACACTTGCATACACACACGCACACACACAAACACACACTCACACACACATACATACACACAACACCACACGCAACACACACACAACACGCACACATACACACAGTGAGAGACACACACAACACTTATGCACTGCAAAACATTATAACACTGACGGTACACACATGCATACTCTCTGTGCATGTTGAGTTCCCACATGCATTGTATTCCATTTAACTGCTAATTGTGCATGCTTGTATAGGACACCACTCCCACTTCCAGCATGGCCTGCACTACTTCCAGAATGGCCAGCACCACTACCTCCAGCGCATGAGACCGGGAAGCCTGGGGAGGAGGCCAAAGAGGCCTGGTGATTTACTCAGTATTTATACTTATCATTATTACTACTAAATGAATATTCTACTGAGTTTAATTATCCAAGAGATGGTTGTACTTGTGTTGTATACACATGCACAATATTTCCGGTCAAGGGGATAAAATGGTAATTGTCTTTATCCAAACGGACTCACAATAGTATAAAGTAAGGCCGTTCGTTGGGGGGGGGGGGGGGGGGGGGGGGGGGGGGGGGCTAAATATAGCATACCACCACCGCCCACATCTCTCTCCAAATTTTTGTGATTGACTACAGCCATGTAAAGATACTACGTAAAAAAACTTCTGAAACAAGTAAATAAAAACATTCTCTATATGAGAAAGCTGGTGGCATATAGGATTGAAAGACGATGGTGGTGGTGTAAAAAGCACGGAAGCAAGATTTGACTGGTATGGGGCCGGGAAAAGGAACTAAGCCTATATTTAGCACTTTCAGTATGTTCTAATATAGTGCATGCCGATGCTGGAGTGACTAGTTGAATTTGGACAAGTTGATGATGAAGTTTGGGCTGTAATACTGCAGCAAATAAATAATTCCAAATAAAACACTATTTACTGAACTGGCTGCACATATAAACACAGCACATTATTTATAGCAACCAACAATGGATATATAGCCTGAACACAATAACACAGATTCCTGACAATCAGCTGCTTCACACGCCACATGGTGCTGTGCTCCTTGAAGAAAACCGGATGTCACCTCCATATGTCTCATTACATATGATGTGGCTACATAAACAAGTCACAAGCATATAATGCTCACTCACATATGAAGAAGAAATTTGTGCTATGGAGCAGGTAAAGATGCTGGAAAACATGTTGCGAGTGTATGTGAAGATGAAGGGAATTTTGTGAAGATGCTGGAGAGGGTACAGGGAGATGGTGGAGGAGATACCCAGAGGGCATATGAGGATGCTGCATGGAGGAAATGCAGAATGCATATGTAAAGATGCTGGAGTAGATGTCGAGAGGGTGCATGAAGATGGTGGAGAAGATGCCGAGAGGGTACATGAAACTCCCAGAGAGATCAGTTCTGAGAGGATACATGAAGATGCTGGAAATACCGAAGGTATGTAAGAAGCTGGAGGAGATGCTGAGAGGATACGTGAAGATGCTGGAGATGCCAAAGGGCACATGAAGATGCTGGAGGACAAGAGAGAGTGTACGTGAAGATGCATATGCTGGAAGGTGAATGTGACGATAGAGGTGTACACTGTGGATATGGAGGTAATAATGGCGATAGAGGCCAAGCAGGATTTGAAGATGAAGAATGTGGAGGTCAAGGAAGAGGAGGGCATGGAGGAAGAGGTGCAAAAGCCACAGAGGACATAAGGCTGAGGACTACTTTATTCAAACCTTATTGAAGAATGTATTAAAAGCCATTTTTCAGGCTGACTTTTGCTATTTTGAGGGCCACTAATGTATGCCTACTATGGTCACGAACCAAATGGAGGAGTGGGACAAGAATTTACAATGATGCTGAGCTACCAAAAATGACATGATAAGCTAATCATGTGTGTGTGTGTGTGTGTGTGTGTTTATGTGTGAAAGCGTGTTTCTATGTGCACTCAATAATGTATTGTTATACTTATTGTTATATTTCATGTACGCATTTTCCCCATTTTGTGCCTTCTGTTTATACTTCAATTAATGCCCCTTGATTGCTCTTACAGGCTGAGTAAATTCACCCCTCCCCCATGCTGAGGCTTGTGGTTGTGTTTGGATCATAATGGAGGCAGGAGACAGCCGCAGCTAGGCATGTAGCAGCTGTGCTTCGTGCCACTGGGCCTACAGGGACCAATGGGTGACACTGGTCACCATTGGGTCGGCCTGTGTCCCAAACCAAGATGCTGGTCATGGTTTGGTGGCTGTCCCAGGTTAGAAGCCCGGAGGGTGTCGCCCACCACTGATGAAAATAGCATATACATGTACACATTGAAATACATCATGGGAAGAGGGGAAGTGAAGGATGGGTGAGCGACTGGTCGCAGTCAAGGCTATGACTGAAGTGCTGCACCCATGGACTCCTCACTTAAATATAAAACCTGGAACCATATTGACAACAGTTTGGAAGGATTTGATTGGATAAGGGGTGTTGTAGGGGAAAAGGACACCCTGCAATGCTATTGGGCACGAATGCCCAGCGTATGATTGGTTAGGATCGTTCATTGAATGCTTCGGTAGGAACATCTTGGCCTTAGCAACAGCAAGCATTCCCTATAGTCAGCTTAGTAACATTATATAAGACAGAGCAATTCTCTGCATTAAACATAGTTTACTATTCCATACACGAGTACAACACATTGTTAGAAATGGTTAAAAGCTCTGGCGATGCACTGAATTATTTTGCATGCAGTCCAATAGTACAGTACCTGCTTCCGATCAACTACTGTGTAATTGCTGTCAATTGACGTGATCTCTTAGTCCCTTCCTGTTCATTGTCCAGCAGGGCAATGCTGCCTCTGTAATTTTTCCATGTCATTCATGTGTTTGTTTTAGTACAGCTTATAAGTAATAATAATCACAGAAATAGAGGAACAGAAGGTAGAGCTTAGGTACAGTGGTATGATCACTTTATCATTTAATACAGCAAGCAATCATCACACGAAATTTTCTGAAATAAAATGACGTCATTTTCGGATCTAAGTGTCTCGTTGTTTCATTTCCCAACTTCTGCATACGGGCTTGGTCACAAGCACAAACTCACATGATTATGTGACATAGTTGCATAGCTCAGTGATTTTAATTGGTTAACGTTTTGTAAACATGTTGATGCCTTGTATACCAGTAGCATTAACGTGTTTACTAAACGTTAACTGATTCTGTTTTTGCAGTACTGTAGTCACATATTGCGAGGAATTTACAAACTGTTGGAGTTCAAATGGGGATCTTCTTATCTGCTGCGATCGACTGTTATCCAGATCTATGCCGAGTTACTAATTACAGGGCTTGCACGTGAGAATTGCCGCCATGGTATTTAAAGACTACACCAGCACGGACAGATTCAATCGAATCACAGTAGAAAGGAGCACTGAAACACAAAGATACATTTAGAATGATCCATGTACAGCTATATGTAAGAACATAACCTGTCGAGAGCGCGAGCAACATTTCTCGTGCCATTCTGAAATCATTTAACCCTCTCTATACATGCATGTACAGATTTGCATTGTGGTCGCCGGGCTTGCGATTGCTCTATGCTCGGCTGTTCCCCTACTTCAAAACTTTAATGACACCGTCCAATCCTGCACTCCACAAAGCAATATTTCTTTATACAACAAACTTTTTCGTGAAACAGTTACCTTTTCACAAGTCCGTGTGAATTTCACATCAGATCAGATTCTAGAAAACAATATACTTAGCCGAGCACAACAACTGTTTAATGGTTTACCAAATGGAATTGATATGAAATTCAGCATAGCGCGGGACGAAATGTCCTTAAATGATGTGTGCAGACAGATGGTCGGCAAGCTTTCTCCGAACAACGCTTTCATAAACAACTACAACTGCCCGTGGGAATACAGATGTGACTACGACCCACACCGGATACCTCAAGTTCTATGGCAGGCGAACTGCAGCTCCAGTGTGTTTAATTCGTGGCAATGTTCTTGTTCCAACGACTCGGACGGTTGCTCAGATTGTAGTCCAGTCCAAACGTCCTGCGTACCAGTTTATTATCCTATTCCCGTCTTGTACACTTCAAACTGTTCCCCTTATGATACATCTGGTGATTGGACGTGGCAGCAGATAAAAGTAGCGGTCTCCTGCGCATGTAGTAATGAAAATAGCTACCATTAGCATGTAGGTCATTGTAACATTAGTATGTTGAATATACAATCTTTTAGCTGCTATACACATTTCAATGAGATGAAACGTTACTGTCAATCCCCATGCAATATGCCACCATGGATGCACATGTACAGACAATATAATTTCGGTTGACTTATACATGCATGAATCATTTGACATTACAGTCTTACATAACTATAAGGTTATAGTTTTTGCCATGCAGGGGAACTAAATAGAACAGAATTAAACTCTACGTAGATTCATGTACATGATATGAGCATGTATGTGCCCTTATGTTTTCATGTTTAATTTTTTACGACATCAGAAGCTTATTTTTAGACCCTTGTTTCCTTGCTTTTTACACCACTATAGCCTTCAAATCCTATTTACCACCAACTTTCTCATAGAGAATGTTTTTAGTTACTTGTTTCATGCATTTTTATTCATACAATTGTCACGCCAAGGACATACAGTACCATGGAAGCTGTGCAAAAGTCTTGTTCCCAGACCTTAAACAAGCATATACCACAAGCATTGCTGTTTACAGTATCAGTATAATAGGCAACACCGTCCTGTCCTCCATCGCCTTGCCTCATCCTCTGATAAGTTTGCAATCTAATAGGACGCTATGGTTGGACCTCTGAAGCAGAAAAGTAAATATTTGCTCACATGATGATATGAACTTATCTTCAACATGATACCTTACCTGACAATGTCACAACTACCATTGCATTAACAGCATTAATAGCATGTAGAAATTCACCTGCTACCTTTCTATGCATGCTCAGTGCCTTATTATAGCAATGCAACTGCACTATTAACTAACTTCAATAACAGCTGCAAACAATGAGTGTGACTTGCAAAGGCATCCTAACAACACACTACCTTTCTGAGACCATCTTTATACTCCCTTAGCATGCTATCCTGGTTCACACGGGAGAAGTGACAGAAGTAAAGGAGATGAATACATGCATTCAAAATGTCAGCAGTTATGACCGCTAAGTAAATCATGTATCTGCATATGCATGATTCTTAACCTCCTATGCTGATACACAAGGTGGCCCACTACAATAGAAAATTGGTTGCATAGTTAGGTTTTTTTAAATACAAAAGTCATGAAAAAACTGAATCTCGTGCAAGATAAAAAGGCACTTTATGTACACAGAGCATTTGGCAGCTGTCACAATAATTTGCTACTGCACCAAATCATGCATAATGGCTTTATCAATCACCAACTTGGGCTGACATACATGTATACCTGTTAAATGTGTGTGTGTGTGGAGGGGGGGTGGGGGTATACATTACTTACACGGACACACGTACTGTATAGACACAAGGTGCGGGTGCCACGTGATGCAACATCGATCATCGTCACACATCGCGTAGTAAGTGCATAATATCAATGCCATGGTAACGGTAGGTGCAGTACGTTTACATGTGCGACATACCTTTGGGTGACTTTATCGGTAGTACGTACTCTTTCGATGGCATTCCAGTGTATATTTAGCCTCCCCTTATTGCACTCTCTTCGCCATGCAACCGGCTCAGAACTCTTCCAATACCGTTGCCTTTTAGCAACCCGTTTCTTTTCTGGCTCTGCTTGATACATTTTACGTTTAGCGGTCCATTTCTTTTCTGCTTCGCCTGATTGCTTGATACTTTCCCGTTCAGCGGTCCGTTTCTTTTCAGGCTCTTGTTAGGCGCAAATTGTGAATTTGCGCAATTTGTAAATTCGCAACAATCTACGTGGCGAAGTGTATGAAAGGTGTCAAATGTCAAAAGATGACCACTAAAGGTTGTTTGAGACGTTTTGTAAAGAGAGGTACTATGGTAAAGGAACTAGCAAAACGGTCACCGAAGAGAAAGCGAAAACAATTCGACAGGCGATCAAAGGAGAACAAGGTGGTAGCGTCACTGCATCTTTTAAGCACTGGGTCAACAGAACTAAGCAATTTAAGCTACTTAGCTATCCAGAGTTAGAATTAACTGACGTTCTCTGTCTACCAGCAAAAATATATGTGCTTGTATGTACATGGCGCGTTCTCAGACTGTTGTGTTATAGATTAGTTTGATTTATGTAATTGTGATGGTTTATGTCTCTACTGCAAAATGAAAATGACACTACCATGTTTGGTCACTACCGTGTCGTTGCTACAGTTGAGAAATTTTATGATATCTTGGAGCGTATACACTCTTTGGAAAACGGTCACGTAGGCTATAAGAAAACACTTGTTGAGGTACACTGTGGCTTATGAATATTTTATTTCAACATGTCATTCAATTGCAGGTTCAGAGATCCTATGAATGTCTACCCAAGGAGGCTGTCCAATATTTTTGCAACACGTGTGCCATCTGTCAGCTGAAGCTGACAGTACTGCTCCACTGGAGCCAATAATTGCATCTGGCTTCCTGACTCATTGTCAAGTAAGACCTGGTAAAACTTAAAGGTTGCTTGATTTATCATATTAATGTGAATACTTTAGATTGACCTCATTGATATGAGGCATATGCCTGATGACTCCAACAATTACATTGCACACTACATGGATCATTGGTCTAAGTTTCACATCATGTGGCCTCTGATGAGAAAATCTGCAGTGGAGGTTGCTGTTGGGCTTACAACAAAAGTGTTTTCTTATTTGGGGCTTCCTAAGATACTGCAGTCTGATAATGGCAGGGAGTTTGTAAATGAAATCATCAAAGAAACACTGACATTATGGCCAGGTCAAGTTGTGATAATAAATGGGCGCCCCCGCTATTCTCAATCTCAAGGATTGGTGGAAAAGGGTAACCACTGTGTTGAGATGCAGATCCAAGCAATGAAACAGGAAAGGAGAGGCACAGGAAACACTCCATAGACTGCTTGGTTGCCATGCATTCAATGCATGTTGATTGTAAGACAAATGCAATTTTAACCATTTACTTACACATGCAGATAACCTTAACACACAAGTGTGCCGCACCTTAAAGAAAAGTCCATATGAAGTGGTTTATGGTCAACCTCTCAGAACAACACCATTTACAGAACTTCCTAAAGGAACCATGTGTCATGGAGGAAGAAGTGGCTGATTTGATGGATGGTAAGCACAATGTGTATTGATCTTACATGTGTGCATGTATGTGACTATTCAGAATTTTTAATAGGGTTTTGCTTTTGTCGCTTCATTATTTTAAACACTCATACTCCTTTGTCAGTGTTTCCTTTTCAATCTCCAGCTCATACTCCATCAGTGTCTCCTGTTCAGCAAGCATCTCACAGTCCTTCAATCACCTCTCATGTTAAGCCATCAAGATTTACTCGTTCATCAGTGTCTTCTGTTCAGCAAGCATCTTCAATCACCTCTCCTGTTAAGCCATCAAGTTTTACTCGTTCATCAGTGTCTCCTGTTCGGCAAGTATCTCACAGTCCTTCAGTTACCTCTCCTGTTAAGCCATCAACTTTTACTTGTTCACAGTATCTCCAGTTCGGTCCGCATCTCACAGTCCTTCAACCACAAATTCACCTGTAAGTACTTCAAATCCTGACAGTCCTACGTTAATAATGCCACCCTCACAAATTCTTCCTAAATCATCAGTTTCAAATGAACAATTGTTGCTACTCTTGTGTCCTGCACAAACTAGTAACTCTCATCAGGATGACATACCATCTCCCATTAAACCTCCACTTGCAAAATGAACTTCATCAGCCGTAAGGTTAGTTTTGTAATACACATGTAACCATACTTATTATACATACCCCCCCTCCCCTCAGTGAACCTTCACTATCAACACTTACTATCAGCACACGCCATGAAAACATACGTGAGGCAGCTCAAAAGTGTTGAAAGAATGAAGACCCAGTATGCCAAGAGGATATGACATCAATGCAATACCTACTGTGCAGGAGATACTGTGCAGGAGATACTGTTACAGTACGGGTACCCAAAAATGAGCAGTCATCAACTGACATGCCATGTCTGCTGTGCTATGTTAATGACGTTAGACATGATCTTTACGAACTACAATAAGTTGTTACTGTGGATTTTGTAGTTATTTAAAACTCTCTGGACATGGGTTATGTCTAGAGGTTTAAAAAATTACTGCTTTGAGTTATAAATTTGGAGTGCATGTATATGGGGTGGGGTACTAAATTTTTCACTGCAGAGATATTAGTGATGAATTAATATTCAAGTGAATATGGCATCTTATCCAAGTGGCGAGCTAATGCCATTTAAGGGGTCTGTACCATTTCCATACAATAAGGACCATTCCAAACTGCCTACCATAACACTGAGAGAATCTGCTCAGACAAGCTGAAATGTATCTGCAAGAAAGATTGTTAAGATAAACATTGCAAATCATGCGCCAATCAAATGGAGTCAAAGTGTACAATAACTGGCATCACAAAACTTGAACAACCTACCACTAAAATGGCCTACCAAACTCAACAAAAAGTGGAAAGGTTCCTGCAAAGAAAGCTACAGCTACATCTGATGAAAAACTAGATGAAGCTGTAAATGGTTTGGAGATGCTCACATAAATGAAGCTATGAAAATGATTCAGAGCCAGTTCCCATCTTTGGCAGGATTTCACAACTGTTTATCAGGTCAGAACCTACTATAATGAATTCATGTTGAACGAAATCACTGGATTGCAATCGAACACATATCATCTGATTATGTAAATATTTATGACAGTGTGCACAGCTCAGTATCTACTGACACAAAATTGCAAATAGCTTCCTTGCTTCGCACTGATAATCAACGAATAATATTGAAAACCCAAAAGGTGCAATTTCAAAAAGACTGTGGTGCATACGCTATAGCATTTGCTACTGATTTGGCTTATGGCAACAACCCAGCTAGTCGTGAATATGAACAGACAAAGTTACGGTCACATTTTCTTGAATACTTGTCTTTAAAACAGATTGTACCATTTCCATCGAAGCCAATAAAGCCAGGGAAGCCCAAATCAGAGTACATATATATATTCTGCACATGTTGTATGCCAGCTGAAGCTGATATACACATGGCCCAGTGTACCATATGCAAGGAGTGCTATCACAAGTCCTGTGAACATATTCCTGATACAGTATTTAGAGATCCAAATTGTGACTGGAAATGCACTATGTGTGTCAAAGGATGAACTGAATCGATCGCCAGCTGCAGGGATACACTTACATGTACAATTCATGTATTGGTGTGTTGCATGTGTTTACTGTAAACTTCATGCCATTTATCAAGAATAGGATTTATTTGCAGTTCACAAATTGCGCAACTTAACTTTCGTTGCGCATTTTATAAACGGACCGTTCATAGTACGATTGCGCAACAATTTATAAATTGTTGCGCAAATTTTGAATTCACAAATTGCGCCTAACACTCTGATTTATCCTTCTCGTGCTTGGTATCACTTTGTTCAGAGGCTTATAGGCCCGTTATTTTCCATCGTAGATCATATACGTTAAATTAGATTACATTAGCTCCTTGTATTGTTAAGGACAAAATTCTAAACTAATCTTGTGCCAGGAGTCCTGTCAGATACGAGAAGCGTTTTGATTTACTAGAACACAACTGCCAATACATAGCTCGAGATCGAAATGCCGACCAATTCTGAAGTTATTGGCGCAATTTTCATTCTTTAAGTGTTCCTGTCCCGAGTTATCCAACTGCAAGAGGCACAAGATAAGGAAATGTTGGTGGTGATTGATGCGGGCGAAATTGAAGAATTTATAGAACAAATGATTGTTTTGATATGCTCTTGCAAAGCTTGTGGGGCTTCGCCCCAGAACCCGATGGGGAAGCTTCCAGCGCATCCTCATTCCCCCTTGCTGGGCCGGAGGGGGGGCAGCCCCCTCCCGCACCCACCCCCTATAGTATCTTCCCTGTTAGTTCCACCTTTATTGTTTTCTCCAACCCCCCCATCTCTCGACCAGCCTACGGGCCTGGGTAGCTTTAATACCGGACCCCTGCCTCAACCGATGGCCCAACTCTTTAAGAAAATCAGTTGTCCTTACTCCAAACACTCCAGACATCTCTACTGCCACCGGAGTGAAAAAGTGGCATGAGTCAAGGTGTATTTTTATTATATTTATATCTCTGTATCTTCTTATCTTCTGCCTGTTGAGCAACTGCTCCAACTTGCTGTGCAACAATTGTAGAGTAAGACGGTGCAAAAATATCTGGGCAAGTTGCATCCGACATTAGAAGTTGTCCACATTTCCAAGGGACTATTGGCACACCATCAGGTCACTTTCAATCTGAGCGATACAGACCTGAAGGCTCCAGACGTGGTGGAACATATGCTGCAACTAAAGCTCTGTTGTTGACAGCTGAATGATGGTGGTGGCACCCTGCACTCTTTCTGCAGCTTAAGCCATGTGTGGCAAACTGAGACACCTCTGCCCCACAGTGTTGGCAGGTACGACTTCTACACAGAGGTAGTCCCTGCTGCCCTTAGGCACTTGAGATGTTTAGCAAACACCCAGAACGTTATGGCTTACAGAAGGGAAATGTGATAATTGTATTAGTATCTACATTAAAAACATAGACTTTGCACAATAGTATGGAAAACATGCGAAGTAGTGAAATTCACATGCTGGCTTGACACATAAAGAGGCATACAAGAGATATTAGCAGTTATGAATTTAAACTAGCTTTGAATAATTTGCTTTTCCACACAGCTACACTCTATTCTGGAACACAAATGTGATGCTGTCAGAAGCTTCAACCAGCAGCTGATCCTGTCAAATTAAAGTCAAAATAGAATCATTATTCCAACTCTACATATGCAGCAGCACAGTGGCTAAAGTGCAACAATTAAGTGGCCAAAAGCAATTTGTGGATTCACTTGAAGTCCTGCAGCTCCAATAAAGATCAATATGACTCAAAAATGATGAATTGGGGGATTAAAGCAACACATACAACACATTGTTTGCTGCAATAGATGAAATAACACAGGACATTAAGCCATACAAACTACATTTTCATGCTTTGTTATTCTACATATTAGCTACTGTACATAGATGTTGCACTTACATGACACACAGCTTCATTAAGGGGTTGGCTTAAATGGTCCCAATTTCTCAGTCCATCCATCTTAGCCATATCCTAAATGGTTATTGATCAGTACAACATATAAAAAGCTCTCTCCATACACAAAATCTGGTAACATAACAATGATGTCTGCTGTAGGTGATGTACATACTGTCCACCATTTGCAGATAGATTACCCACAAACATGTAAACTGAAGATTAAATATAAGTATTCTTGATAAGATAAAAACAAGCATGGGTTCTATAGTATTAATTATCCAACAATGAGTTGCTAGTGATGGTTTACATGTAGTTTTGAAGAAATCTTAAAGTGCTCCAGGGTATTATGACGAACCACATATTATGACAAATTATTTTATGTACTCTTCGAAGGTTTATTTTCATGGACTACAAAATGGTATTCTGAGGTAGTCCCATCTGTTTTCTACTTGCATCAGTCAATTTCAATTTTGCTACGATACCAACTTTGACTGAGAAGATATGAGTCCAAACGTTGCACCCACGCTGCGAAACATGTTGAACCAAATGTTTCCGAAACCATCTATTGTCTCCAAAAATGCAGGGTGGAATAGTTCCACTAAATATTTATGACTTGTTTAATGTCAAAAACTGAGGGTGCTGGCCATTCTCGAGCCCATAATGCTGGAAAAGTAACCATTACCGTGCAAATCACTTTGATCAACCATAACGTTTGATTAATTATTTGTCAAAGGCGACAATCATTGAGCAACTTTAATACAGCATGTTGTGCATGGCTAAGACTATTGCTTCTGTCCTTGTACCTCTCAGTACATCTGTAATATCCACAACACAATGTCCCACACATTTATATGACCAACCTTTTAGGCACCTGGAACATAATTTATTTCGCTTGTTAATAGTTTGTTTTGTTGGAGACAGCCACACATTGTACAAATAACTGTATGATTGTGTGCTTGATGGAGATGCACCTCATCAGATCAGTATGAATTTTGCAAATAGCCACCAAACCCTGCGCATGAATGACATTAAGTGCATGTGTAAGTCTCCAAACATTCGGCATGTCTTCTCAGGCCCGGCAATTGAAGGACGATCCAGCATTGCTTCAAAATGCACTGGAGCGAGTAAATAGTGGTCAGAGCCTCAACTCTGTAGCAAAGGCAACTGGAATTCCAAAAGGATAACTCGTAGGCATTATAAATTCAAGCCTGAACTCGTTGGACGCTTTTCAGGCCCAAAACCTTTGCTGATAGATGATAAGGTGGGCTCCCACGCCATGAATGGTTCCATGCTTTCATAAATAGAATGTCCATAAAGCATGGAATTAACATTTCTTTTTGATGTATGGAATATTGCTGATTTTTCCACCTCACTGCAGCCACATAGTCCAGCCTCTAGGTCTCAGCTGTTTTAGTATTCTCAAAAAGGTTTAGAGAAAGCCTTCTCTGATGCTCTGAGTGCCTCTAGAGTTACCATGCGTTCAGATATACACGCCACGATAAAGGCTGTTTGGTAGGCTGCTTTTACACCTGACAGTATCTAAAAGGCTTTTATGGCAGCAGGCATCTCACCTTTGTCTGTTCTGAGTGCAGTTCCAAGGATAAGTTGTCACCAAACCTATCGGATATGGCTGCATGAGGCAACCCATCAGCACAAATCACCTCGCTATAGTTGAAGGAAATGTATTGATGCCAGCATCTGTGTCAGCTGTAGTGAAAAGGTGCTTGTCAATTGCACACACCACCATTATCAGAAGCGGAGAGGCTGAGGATAGAAAACTGAGAATTAAAAAAAAGCTCCTAGTGCTCAGAAGGTTGTGGAGAGTTTTGACCCCGAGCAGACTGGAAAGGAGATCAAAGGAGGCGTCCTTGAAATAAAAAACAGGAGAGGAGTAATTAAGGCACCAGGTGCACAGCATGATGATTGGATTGCCATAAGGAGCAGAAGAGACTGGAAGTGGAGCAAAGAGCAAAAGCACAAGAAGTGCTTAGGGCAAAAGGGCAAGTGAGAAAGAGGCAATGAGGCAGTGAAGTGCTCTATTTAAAAGTGGCTAAAGAAAGGGACAGCAGTGGCTGATGGCATGTTTTATTGCAAGCCATGCCACAGTACACGCCCTTCTGGAACCATTGATATGACACCAGTTCACATTTTGCAACCTGGACTAGATGACCTGTCTTTGGAGGGATAGTGGAGCCTTACTTCGATGAGGCACATACATATACATGCAGTGATAATAGTCTTGAAATCTGATGCACTGCACATAGATTATACCTAGCTAGTCTATAATTTTTCTGAAGTTTTGAGTTTATTCAGCTAGTAATGGCAAAAAATCATCGAGGGTTAGCATTTATGAGGTCAAGCAGTTATCCCGTGAGGAGATTGCAATGATTTTTGAGCAGAGTTTCATTCCATTATGATGAACAGGTGCATTATTCAAAGCAACAATGAGTCACGATTAAATTACCTGCTCAAGTAAGCCAGCGCGTTCTCAACCGTGAATTCATTAAAGACAAACTCAAAATTTGCCTTAATTAGCGGTAGCTATATAAAATAAAGCACAATTGTTCCCTGTGTGTCTCAACTGACAAATGTAGATCTCAGTATAAATTACAATGCTATCACTTTATAAGAACTTGTATGAACATATTGCAATGGCCTTTTTTTTGGTTCAAGCACTAGACTTAGAGAGCAGTATAAACGATATTGAAACTGATGGTATAAGGGAGTACATTCTGCAATGTACAGTAGGGGTTCTATGGCGAACAGTCAGGCTTAATTGCAATAAACATGCCCAATATTAGGTATTTTGAATAGTGACTGGGAGAGATTTCATGCAGTGTACGATATTCAGTGCCCAACTCTATCCTGACCATTTGTAGCACACCATTGACAGCATTATTCTAACACTTTATCAAAAGAATATTTATATTACTTTTTCTTTTTAAAAAAGATATTGTCAGTAGATACACCTAACATACATCCTTGTGCTTGCTATCACAGAAACAGCAATCACAAGCTACCTGCATGCTCACTATTGAATGTCTGAAGCATAATCGTAAAAATGAACAGTAGTATGGAGGCAATTGCCATTAATTAATGAACAATTTCTGCCATTAATTAATGAACAACTTCATATATGATAATGGCAGCATGTTGGATGAATGGTCCAAATTACATAGCAGTGTTGGGTGAATATTTGGTGCTTAAATCAGTCCAAATTTCAAATAATAATGGTAGATTTAGCTAGGCTTCATGCGAATGGTCATTGTTTTCTCTAATCTCACCTACTTCGGATGCCACCCCAGTATCTCCTATAATTTTATCCAATAGGAAATACAGAACATTGCAAAATGTTTAGATGCAGCATTACAACAAATCATTAGATGTCGTAAATGTGTTTAATTGATACTTTAATTGTAACCGTAATTAGTTTAGTGTGCAGCTACTGTATATGTACAAATGACACACAGTAGTTGATAAGCATTAGACTTTTGCATTGCCTACATAGATGCACAAAAGTATGTGTATGGTGGAAAATTGTGATGACTTTGTCATTTTCAGTGGTTACCAGAGGTGGGTTAAGTACAACATACAAACAAGAAATCAGTATACAGTGAACATTAAAAATTTACGAAACACATAATTCTATGACTTATGGTGTAATAGCAAAAGTGAACTGATCCAGACCAATAGCACACAGGCATGCATGTAAGTTTAACCAGTGAGCAAACAGTACACATGAAAAGCTTACAAGGGTTTTTTTAATAGGAAGTGGCTCAAGCTTAGTGGCAAGTTGTTCATCGAACATAGAATTGTTCTGAAAAAGAATTGTATGACACATAAGCACTTGAGTTTGCTATTGGATTTAAACAAGAGTCACTGATCCTTGTGATTTCTAAACATAACATACAGTAACAATCGTACACATTTGTTACAAGAAAAAATGAGTTGCAAAAGTATCTATACATGCACCATATTTCAAAATGCATAAACCTCAGGGTCATGTCTGTGAACTGTGAACATACAAAGTAATGACTTCATACATGCACATACTTTCTGACAGTTGCAGTCAAGAAGATCATGAGTCTGACAACTTGTACCTGAAGGGAGAGAAAACAGATCCTACAGAAAAATATTAACACAGTCATTTATTCACCATTGTTTGAGATGCACATGCATGTACAGTACCTTCAGCTCTTCAGGTGAGAACTGAACCGAATCTCCAGAATTTTTCATTGGCTCATTTAAAAGGGTGCTTAAACCATACTTAGATATTTGGCGTTGATATATTTTCTCTTCAAGAGTACCCTTTGTGACAAGGAAGCAAATAAAATGAGCTTTATAGGCCTGAGAGATGACCCTATGTGTACATGTACTGTACATCCAACATGGATATTAAATATACATACCACTGTGCCAGTGACTATTAAAGCACTATACCAAAACAGAAAATAGAGTCAACATCATACATTAAATGGAATCTCAACCCCTCAACAGTACTTACAGAGCACTCTGTACTTTGCAGTCCTAACTCAAGCACCATTAATGCTCCTTTATGTGCAGTTTTGCGTGTACATAAAACATGTATATGTGATGAGAGGCTCACCAATACCACAATCATTTAAGCCTGACCGTTCCTAGACTGTTTCCATGAGTTTTGGTGCCATAGAACCCCCTAGCTTTAATTATAATGTACTCCCTTATATAATCTGTTTGAATATCGTTTATAGTGCTCTCTATGTCTAGTGCTTGAACAAAAAAATGAAAGTAGGCCATCAATGATATTTTCATATTAATTAAGTCTTCATCAAGGTAAATCATTATTTAGATTTCCATGTGGAGACAGACGAAATTTACAATTCTGATCAAATTGAACAATCCTACACTGCAACAAAATTCCTTTTCCATGTACAATGTACAGAACAATGTACAGTACAGTTATAATACATGTAGTTCACTGTGGTTAGAACTAAAGAAAGGATATTTGCAGTTAATTTGCACTTAGACAGATACAAACGTGTCACCATGCAGTGGAAAAGACTCCCATTGTTTGTTTACACTACATTGCACATGAACGCACATTTACCCATTAATGCATAATGCACTACATATTTAATGTACATGTGCATACAATGTGTATTTGCATTCCCATTGCTTTAGACCCTCTGTACATGTACTCACTGCTGTCAAAAGTCTATATATGTGGACTTCCTTTTTCTGTCCATCACGCCATATTCTTGCCATAGCCTATCAAAATAATAGATTGAAGCTTCACAAATCCATTGAAACATGTGAACTAGATTACAAAATATACCAATTCCAGTATTAACTTGCTTACTTGTAAGTCATTGGCCGGATTCCAGTCAATGTCATAGAGTACTAGCCTTGATGCTCCAATTAAATTCAGTCCAAGTCCCCCAGCCTTTGAGCTAAGAAGAAATACAGCTGCATATGAAAAAGCAACAGATCAATTTCTTACGATCACATAGGCATGCAAGTATTTGCAATTATGCAACTTACATTCCTTACAGTGCACACTATTGAATCGCTCCACCATTGACTGCCTTCTGGAGGTTGGTGTAGATCCATCCAACCTTAGATATGCATACCCTCTTGCATCAAGGAGTTTTTGCAACAAGTCCAGTGTCTACAGGTGTAGAATAAGCCTAAATAGCATTATTTATTCACAGTAGCATGTTGTGGTAAACTATGCAAACAGTGAATGGTGGTGGCATGAAGGTAAACCATCATATTAATTTTTCTAACTATCAGTAGCTGCAGTAACTGAGCTCTACATGTGCATGATGCTTAACTAGAGTGGCTCTGAACAGTATAAATTGGGGAATTCATTGCTCAATGTTTCTCCAGTTAATTCTCCAGACATCTATGTAGTATCTTAGCACACATCAGTTGCTATGCTCACCTGAGTGTAGTGTGATACAACAACAATTCTTTCACCAGCTTTATTGGCCTGCACACCGTGAAGCATTTTAAACAACACTTTCAGTTTTCCTGAGTGCTCAATAGAGCACCCACTGAGGTCCTCAGGGGAACAAGCTGTTGACAGCCAAGGATAAAAATCACCCTGCAGAGAAATGTCCATACACATGTAAATCCATCGATACCCATGTACAGATGCCTTGCACATCTCAGGTAGATTCATAAATATATTACAATTCATAGCTGCCTAACTTCTGGCACAGGTGAAAGTGCTAACCTGATTAACGGTGAATCGATAAATATTGCTAAGAACTACATACATCATGCTGAACAAATAATCACACATTGTCTGACACACATGCTCTTGTCTTCTGACTACTGTATTACACTCATGAATATGCATGAAAATGCACATGCACAGCAATCCTAACACCAAATGTTAGACAAATGCTACAAAGCACAACTGCAATGACAGTGCATTCTCTACTAGATCAAAATTCACCATCATGCATGGTGATGGCTGCATTGTTCCACCATGTACATGCAGTATTGACTATATTTATAGTGTATATTCAGTAAGGTCCAAATTACTTTGACTTACTGACACATCGTTGTCAGCATTTTCATTAGATGCCGGATATAGAAGATGTGGTGAATTGCAAAGCTTCTTCAGGACTCCAATGCACACCAGATGTTGGAGGCTATCTGTGGGAGAGCTGAGACATGACTTCAGTGTGCTAGACTGGATGATGTGTCCGTATAGCTTGAGTTGCAGAGGTGTTATCTCACAGAATACAACATTCTCCACTACGAACAGCAAGAAAGAAAGAAAGCTATTTTGGGTTATGAGTAATTGGCACCAAATATCCATTGGAAATGAAGATATGTACAGTACATGTACATTGGGTCCATTGCATTCAAATTTTTCATGGGGTGCAATTATAGCAGAATCTCAACTCATCCAAGTAATGGTAACCTCATTACTAGAGGGACATGTGTTATGATACAAAAATGCAATTTTAATTTAGTCATAAAGACACTTTTCACCAAGGTCAGCTAAATGATGTCCCATTCAATGGATTGTTTGCAAATAATCCGTAGTACTTATACATTCACTGCATACACACCCCTGTTTTTTTTTCATCACGCAGTTTCATGTCTAAAATAGAGATGTACCTTTAGGTGGCAGGTATTCACGTTGCAGTTCCTGTGTTCTGCGCAAGCAGAACAATGATGTCAATCTAAAGAGCTACCATACATCCGGTCAAGAACGTTTAAACATGCACAGCACAAATCAATAAGAATCATGAATCACAAAAGACTATAAAGCAAAGAAAATTAAAAAGTTATCATGCATCAGTTGGTTGTGTTCTAGAAACCTACCACTAGCCGTGTATAAAAGTCATGAAGATGATAAAAACGATCCTATGGTCAGCGTGTGCGTGACATTGAACATGGTGTGTTCACCCCACTTGTTCTATCAACTTCTGGAGGCATAGGAAGGGAAGCGACTACATTGGCACTTTGGATTATTGCTTATAGACTTTGGTTAATCAAAGTATATTTCAATCAGCCCAACACAAATGTAGAACGTAATATACCTCAACAAGTAATCTTAACATACAAGTACCTGTAGATGGATGGACTGCCAATATATAAGACTGTGTATAACACATGTAAATATGACATTGTTATTTGTGTGGTTAGATTTGTACAGCACTTGTACATGCACATGACGTACTGTACCTCTTTGGCCCGATTTTCACCCACATCTTTCTCTTCAATCATAGCTGCAGGCATACGAGACTGCAAAATTGGTTCCTCATACACACGATGAAAAGCAGCTTGTGAGCCTAAAGAAGGAAATGAATGGTATCAACAAAGAAGTGGTCACAGATTGACATGTGTATATTGTCCTGATAAGGCAAAATGGAAAGTGATAATGTACTTGCTACATGACCATTCTCTACAACGGATATGAAACACATACAGCAGCAGCTTTACAAAGTCAATTTTGGCAACAAAAGGAGCAAATATGCATCACAAAAATAAATGTTGTTTCTCAAATGAAAAAAATTAAGATAATGAACATAATATATTCTGTTTTAATAATGTAGTATTAATTTGTAACTGTTTGAAACTTGGGCTCTGAATGCAGCAGTTTGATGAACATGTACACATATATACTGCAACACTTTTGCTGTCTTCACTACAACAACAGTACATAAGATAAAGCTTACATGAATAACAAACACATCAAGTGATAGAGATTGGACATGGTTACTTAGCTCAATAATTGTCACAACATACTCCTACACCACAACCACTAACCAAGAATGCCAGGATTGCAGAAGTCCACAATGGAATAAAATTCCTTTAAGTCATTCTAAAATTGAAATAAAACATTTATTGACACAAGGCTTATATTGTGCAAATGTGCATTTACAAAGTGTTGAACAAATACAATGGACATATCGCATCACATAAGATAACCCTCACAACAACATGGCACTAACCTGAATTGGTGTTCCAGTCAGCACTATTCTTCTCTGCACAGGAACACTGCCCAGAATCTGGATAGGAAACCAAACCATCATGACACATGTACAGGGGAATGACTGCCTTTATAACACAAATGCATAGCACAGTTCAATAGGCTCACAGAAGTAGTCTTGATTGCAGCATTCTTAAGTCTGTGCCCTTCATCACATACCATTAAATCAAAAGATACTTTACTGAGGACCTCATAGGTCCTCAGGAACATTTCGTAGCTGATGATGAGCACAGGGTAGACACAAGAGCTGACAAAGTCCTACAATATGACAATATAACGTTAAGTCTCACTGCAGGGGCACGCAATCCTGTCACATGAAGCAAAAATAATTAGTACTTATGTGCAAAACTTGGCTTCAAGTTATGTAATCATCATTTGTTACCTGTACATGTAATGATAACATGTTACTTGAATAAACACAAAAGTTTACAAACGAGGAAAAAACTGCTGAATCCCAAAACTGTTAACCCTAAAAACTTGTAACTTACACACACATATTCAATTTTTTCAAAACCCAAACTATTGATTAGTACAAAGTAGCAAACTGCATGATGATAATTAGTGCCAAAAGTGGTACATTATAGACGTATTATTAGAGTTGTACAATCATCAGTTTACACACACTCCATCTCTTACTCTATAATTAGTAACAATTACTTCTTTCAGTCAAACTGAAATATTCATGATCTTTGTAAGGGGAGCATACCAGAAAATATAATCTACACGTATCTAATCATTCGCATTGGTATTCTAGTTTTTAGTGCCATTAGAGTAGTCGCAGATCTACAGTGTACTGCTTACCTCCACCTTTCTATCCGATGATACTGAGTATATTTTAAGCCTCTCACTGCCTAACCATTTGTGGAACTCTCTTTCCCAATTCTGAAGATACATTGTAGGGTGTGTAGAAGTGTAGATGATGGCGAGGAAGAGAGGAAAACTCACTCATGTATTTCACTGAATCCTGATGCACTGTAGGTTGCACTACTCAATTGTGAGTGCATCTCCATAAACAGGCATACTTCATACTAGCCCCATAGTGTGCACATGGCAGCATTTTCGAAGAGTACAAAATGGCTAGCATATGCTGAACAAATTGTCAAGCTACACTTTAATATGACCTCTGTGATAGGATCTGCTCCTTACGACTACAGGTATTACGTGTCAATGAAAGCACATGATGTGTGTATAGAGCTTAGGACAGAGGGTCATCTATGTGTACATGTAAAATGATATTCATGTACAGTACCTGCACGAGGCTTCCAGGAGTGACCACTAGTGCCTTCTTAATGACAGGCTTTCCACCATACGGGCCTTGCTTGTAAAGTGTCCTTCAGCAGTGGAGCAGATATACACAACACAGAAGCATGTGACGTCAGTAAACAGAACAGTAATAGCTCTGAACACTTTGCAATGGTGAAGTGGAACTATGACATGGGCAATATACTAGCACACTCTGTATAGACATGTACTTAGCCTTACGTGCCATACTTATGCACAAGAATATACATTGTACTGACAACCATGTGTGCTCTGTACAGGCATTGCATATAACTACAGGTGTATGTTTTAGGATGCTGTTAGAAACAGAGTTCAATGGATTAGTAGCAAATGCTCTTGGCATGTTCTGAAGTCTAACGGGCCACTTCACTTGTGGCTTAAGTCATGGGTAAATGGGACACTTAACTATTCACTGAGCCACTACAGGCACCCTGGGTATCAATAAATAAAACACGCACACACACAACAACTCAGTTATTTTGTTTGTGGCATCACAAGCTTCAGCATCTCCCTCCCTCCCTCCCACAACCTGATTGCATGTCACCTTATGGTTGCACTACACAATCAAACTGTCATGTTGTACAGCGCATTAAACTGGCTGGTGTGCTGTCCTCGTGCCTGTTCATCGGCACGTGGAGCTACTACCCTATACTTGGCTACTCTGCTCCGGTGCACATCATTTCGAAGTGGATTATGAGGACCACACAGCTAGGGCAAGGCCTCTTGCCAGAAGGTCAAATGCCCAATTGCCCCCACAATGGTCTCAAGTATCTAAGGGTGTGGTGGTCAGCACTCCACCTTCCAAGGCTGTGAGGTTCAGAAGCCTGGCACACACCATCCACACTGCAATGGCTACGTAGCCTAGGTACCGCAGTCTACACTCACACCACCTGACTGGGAACCATCGAGTACCCGGGTCTCAGAGATACTCTACCTGACCCCATCTTTATGGCAGAATGTCAATCGAGTGGCACATACATTTGCTAAGCCAGAAATTAACTACATGTACAAGCACAGTTATGCACAAAGTGCACAATCACATTCAGAAGCTGCAAAGTGCAGTCAATTCTTCCACCATGCATACACCAACCCCCAAAAAAATCCAAAATCTTACCATAGAGCTGTTATACACTGTAAGGTTTTTCCTAGACCCATTTCATCCCTGGGAATGGTACGTTTGATCCACACAATGGCAACAGTACAAGCTGTGCCCAGTGTGCTCACGCTAGTATTGCTCCATGTCCTTGAAAGTCTCTCATCCCCATGATGCACTCGTACAGAAAAGTCACTCCTTCCCTCTGGTGTGGCTTTAGGAGTTGGGCAAGGTGAGGATCCACTACAACATCAACAACAGGCAAACCACTGCTATTGTAATCCATCTTGTGCACAAATAGGCAGCAGATGAAGTCTAAAGCAGTCAAGCATCAATCTCGTGCACTTACCTGGTGCTTCTGTGATGGCCTTGGCATTACAAAAGCATCCGACGCTGCAACATCATACAATGGCTTTGTTCTCTACGGAACAAATCACAAATCGGTTGTGTAAAAGCAAATGATAATGATTCACAATACCCAAGTAAAAGGTACAGTAATGCACACACAGTATCATTATACAGTGTACAAATACGTGCAAATACAAAAATTCAACACACAAGGCAGTGCTATTAATACACACACACACACACACACACACACACACACACACACACACACACACATACACATGTACATGTATTTCACTTTAGATTATATTTGTAGTCAACAAAGGAAGAAAAAAAGACTCACACATTCCACAGTTCTCTTTGCAAAAGATGAGGCCTTTGGTGGCTGTGGTCTTGAATGAATCGCAATACCTTGGTTAGTAAGGTTTAAACATAACCATGATGGGTTATTGCTGTCCTTTGTTAGAATACATGCATTGGCACCAAACACCATCAATGCAGAACCACACACCCCTAAGTACTTTGAACACACACTTGGTGCACTAGCTGTAGCCAAGAAACATCTGCCACTCATCCAATCTTCCTGGGTTATTTTGCTGATTACCTAACAATAGACAAAACCAAATAAGAGGCTTGCAATATATCAGAAGTATATCCAGAGCCTGCAGGGGGTTCAAAGATCATTTATGCACACTAGCATCATGAAATAATTATTTTATTAAACACTCTGTGAGGTGTCATATCTTATACACATTGATAATTATAATTAAATATACCAGCAACGTCTTAGTGTATACATGCACTAGCCAAAATAAACTCCAATAAAGAACTTTTTCAGCTGTGCTATAGTCATAGATAATAGTACAGATGATCCATATCATTACCCCCATCATGACTTTTCAGTACTTTTGGGAGAGAATTATTCATGTATGGACCTCGCTGCCTGAGATTGTGACACAGCACCAAATTCACATTTCAGCCTCACTTAATCAACTGGACCTACCTTCCTGCTGCAAATGTTTTCACTATTAGAGTACATTTATATGCTTTTACTTGCCTATAGAGCATTCCTTTTACACTAATTGTAAACGTGCACTGTAAATCAAATCAAATCAAATCAAATCAAATCAAATCAAATCAAATCAAATCAAAGGCATCAATCACAGTTGGGCACATGAAGACTTTAGCCATGAAGTGCATTGCATATACACATGTGTATGTAAATGGTATCAAAAGCTGCAGTCATCATACCATGCAGCTTGTGATACCATTTACATACAAGTGTATATGCTATGCACTTCATTGGCTCAACTATGTTCGCTTTAAGTTGTTAATCACATCCTGCATGACTTGCAACAAAATGTATAATCACCCTATTGAATCATCCAATAAGTGAACATTAGTCTGATTATAAAAAGCCATATTTGGCTCTGAAGCGATTTTCAGTGCTCAGAGGAAGTAACATTCTCATGGATAATTATTTGTTTTAAGAACATATTTCATAATTACGTCCAAAGCTATCATGAATGCCATATAAAGGGAAGACAGGTAGATGATAATTAGCAGAGTGAATGTTATCAGAATTTCACTCAAAGTGTGGACCACAAAGTTCCACTTCCCTTCCATCACACATCCCGATAATAACAAATCCACAGAACTATCGGTTACAGTATACCTCGTAAAGGTTCTCACATGTAAGTCACCAGAACAGTGACAATAACTACACACATAAATATAAGCACATTGAAGGGCAATAGACCCTTCCCTTTAAAGAACTCCGGACGTGACATCACTCATTAACGTATACTTAACCCAATTCGTGAAGTACGTTGATTAGTGATGTCACGTCCGGAGTTCTTCTTAAAGGGAAGGGTCTATTGGCTGAGAGAAGTGAGGTAAATAGAGATGTAAAACCCACACTTGATGACATCGCTACATGTAGATTTTAAGGCTTAGAGTGAAACTGAAAGCATAAGTAACATGCTAGAGTGAACATATATTCTACATGCATGCCCTTCTCCATCCTATTCTCATCCTTTGTCTTTTTCTGTACAATATAAGCTCCTTCCAACAAGCGGTTCCCAATACATATACATATCATACCAAATGGTTTTTTTAAAACAAGTCCAGTACTGAAATCAGTTAGCTAGCTGATTTACTATTTATAAACTTTCTTAACTAGACAAATAGTGTTATTGTTAATTATAAAGTTACTATACAAGACACTCTAAAATTAATTGAAATCGTGACCAAATATTCAAGATGAATGGATAGGTTTTGTCAATAAATTAAGCAAAAAGTGATTATTGCAATTAACTTACCTCAATGCTAAGTAATTGCAGTTACAATTTTGTTGCGTTTTTTGAAGTTCAAATTAGGTAAAATAATTGCAGCAATTATAATGAAAATTGTTTCCATTTGATTATTATACTCAAATCAAGTTTCAGTATTAAACTATGACAGTAAACTGCACTGATTTAGATTTCTTGATCTTTTTCACTACTTTTAATTTGTTTTCATTAGTATTAATAATTACAATATAACTTAATTAAGTATTGCACTCAATTGAAAACATCCAGGTGCACAGAACTCACTTCTATTTCTTTTCCTCCAATCAACAGTGAGCTTCCTTCCTGAAGATCAGTTAGTTCTCCAGTCTTGTATCCAGTGCCCTTCGAAATGCTGTACATATGCACATTCCCATGTACAGCAACAAAATACATGTGGTTTATTCTAGTAAATCTGTACAACACACACCACACCACACAAACACACACACACACACACACACACACACACACACACATTACACAAATGCTGTAATTTATCTGCTACCAGTACGGTACTGTAAAATGCAAGGCTGAAGACACCTACTCTTTTCCTTCTGCATCTTTCAAAGTAGCTGACTTGGCAACTGTAACCAGTATTCCTTGCAAGGATAATGATGCATCAGTATAGTATGCATAGGAATTAAAAAAAGCTAGCATACATGTACATACATACAGACAGCGTAGCAAAGGCGTTTGGTGCTAGTCGCATAGCAAATTAAGTGGATAGACGTTCCTTACCATTACACATATTGAGTTTTGTATGGGATTGCAACAACACACAAGATGAATTGGTAATACTTACCATCCCCTTCCCAAGTCTTGTGCTGCATGGAGGGAAACAGTTACAATTGATCCCTTTCCATGTACACACTTCATATCAGACAAAGTTATCATGACTAGTAATATCAAAGATGGGCAAAAGGTGTACACACTGAATATAAGCTTTAAACCGTTCTTCATCACAGTTACAGAAGGGCCAGGTGCTCCAAGATACCGGTACATTCTATTGCAAAAGGTGTCGCCGATCATAGAAGCTACATAAATAGCATAATGTGCCACAAATGCAGCAGCCCAATGAAATAAACTACAGTTTGTACAAAACATAGCACATGCACAGCACATGCAGGAAATGATGCTAAGTTGATCCAGAATAAGAAAGAAAAACTGAACCCATGCTCAAGTGCTTAAGAGCTGCATCCATTTATGAACCCTACAATGCAAATGAGACCATTACACAGCACACAAAATCTTTAACAATGTAATAATTACAATCACCACGGTGTCTATCAAATGCACAATGAAAAACACAACTCGTAGAGAAAAAGTGCTACCTCACCTTCTTCTTGGACACCTTAGCCCTGTAATGGAAGTAAAATTCAATTAATCGATACAGCTACAGTGCTACTCACCACATGACACTGTAGTACTGTTCCTTATCAACTGTGTAAGGAGAATGCAAGGTAAACGAAACAGTATTCTCGAGTTGGTCACTGACCATGATCTGGTGCTAGATCTTGTTCCTTGGTTGCAGTTTGGGGTACTGCATTTTTCATGTCTTTCAGTGGTGTGTGTGTCTTGGTTGCAGGAGGAGGTGGCAGAGTGATTAAGCTATTTTCCACATTACCAGGTGCATCCACACTGTGCTATAGAAGCAAAGATGTGCACTCGTGAGGTTTGATATGCGTATCTACAAGATGTAGCCTGTACTTGGATGGCCATTTTATTTACACATGTACAACTAAACCATAGCACTGGATATATGCTAAAACCGCTGATAATACAGTGAATCGTATAACATTGATAGCGCTTCTAGCGTCTACCGTGAAAACAAACAGACTTTGTTAATAATTCCCCTCTTACATGCGGTTGGCTATTACATCCTGCTGCCAGAAAGGGAGGCTGAAAGCGCGGTTTTTTTGCCGCCTGCTGAACAGAAGGAGCTAAAGAGCGACGCATTCCCGCCAAGCAGCTGCAAGAATTATTTATTTCTAAATACGCACTAACGGTAATAATAATAGCGCATTGATTTTTTTTCATTCGTAGTCTCAGAAAATGCGTTACTGTATGCAACTTACTAAGGTACCAGACTACATAAACGGATTTTAAAAACACACAACACTCGTCTGGGACACATTCTGATTTTTGAATATTTATCGGTAACAGGATGCCTTCGAATCTAAACAGGAATGAGAAGTAAACAGGAATGAGAGTAGATGTACCAGTATGTTGCAATGACTGAACCGCACTGCTTAGCTGAGCACTACACACCCGTAATCTGAATGTCTGTTCATTTGCATATGAAAAGCACACACATGTACAAAAAATAGATTACACAAACAATACCCTTGAATAGCACACAAACCAACCTGCACATTATAAAAAGGAAAGTTACATATCGCACAAATAACACACACAAAACTGAGAGCCGTCAATGAGCGCCACGGATGTCCCTGCAGGGTGCCACACCAGAGACTCTGCAATGGCCCCCAAGTTCCGTGGCACGCTGATGCTCACACACCCAGCCGATGACCACACGTAGAGCTTGTCACCCTGTGTGCAGACGGCCAGCCTGCTGTGCACGGGGTCCCAGCCAACTGCACCTACCGGCTGGAGCTGGACGAGCACGGCACACAGATGGAAGGTGGGCACCGTCCATATCCACACCGCTGTGGGCATGTTCCCGTTAACAGTGGCCAGGTACCTGCCATCAGGGCTGAACGCCAGGATGCCCACTCCACACTTGACGGCAGGTTTGTCGGGATCAAGTTGGAGCGTTGGAACTGAAAAGGGTGAGGTTGCCACTTGGTACCTGGTGGGAGCTGATGCATGGGTCATACCCAAAGGCTGGCCATCTGGCACTTCAGCGTAGACAGCTGGCCCAGCTGAAATCATAAGGGGGTGCTCACAGTGCGAGAGTGATTTCCATGAGACTGTATTGAGAATGACAAAGCTTTGATCACATCGACCGATGGCTAAGAACTGGTTGCTAGGAGACCAAGCCGTGCACCGTATTCCAAGGGTGCTCTCTGAAACCATATAGGTTGCTAGGTGATTGCCATCCGTTGAATAGAGTAAAGCTTTGTGATAAAAGAGACTATCCCAAATACAAATGGTCCTCCCATTAGGAGATAACGATAATCCAGCCAGGTCATGAGTCTCTACCATAAACCTTTTGCACAACTTCCACACAGAGCAGTCAAATATGCAGATGTAGTCTTTGGTGTCCACTCGCTCTGGAAGAACTAGCAGGTCTCCAGTACTGGTAAATACGAAGTTCACATTGGGTTTAGGATTCTTGATGTACAGTACAGACTTGGTAACTAGTGACCATACTGAAATCCTTAAGTGAAAGTTTGATGTAGTTAGAATGTGACGGCTGTCTGGTGACCAGCAACATGACAACAAACCGATGGAGCCCTCGTCAATTTTGCAAGTCCAATCTGCATTTGCAATTAGCCATATCTGCAATCCAAAGGCAACAAAGGTTAAAACACACAGATTGAAGTGTCAAATTTAGTGCAAAGCAGAAGCAAAATACGATTTAATTCTAACTACTAGTCTCACGATGCTAAAATTATTTGGAAAGAGCTACAAATAAAAACGATCACAAGCTTTTCACGCACTGCTAACGTAATTTGAGGTTTACTGAATAATTAAACGACACCGTACCTGCACAACACTGCGTTGAAACATACCACACATCACGAGCAAAGAGTCTGGTGACCATTGCATAGTGTCTACCGCGTCCACGCACGTATGCACGGAGAGAAGACTAAGGGTGGACGCATCCCGTATGGCCAGTCTGTGTTGCGAACAGCTGGCAACATAGCGTCCACTAGGAGAAAAACGTACAAGTTTCTTGGTTTGTTGAAATGCTTCTGAAAAATTCATTAAAGTGTACTCTGGTAAACTGAGTCAAACAACACTTTTCTGGAGAGGTTCCAAATCGTATTGTGTTTCCCGGGCGAATTATTTCTCACGTGATACACACTAAATATATACAGTTAGAGATCGAGAACGCCTTCCTGCGGTAATTTGGATTAGTGTTGATCAAATTCTTACAATGAAGGACCTTCCACAATTAATGCTTCCAGTGAAGGGATTGACACTGCCAATGGTTCCTGGAAAAGAATTTCTACTTGACTCATTTTTTGATTACCTTGTTAAAAGTTATTGTTCCTACGCCCGATAGAAGTCTGATAAGTATCTTCAGCTATCGGGCTTACAGTATACTTTTTAATATAAAGGTATTTCAACCTGATATTTTTACTGTATGTGATGATGAAATATCAATTAACTATTCATCTAAAAAAGACTTTTTATTGTGCATTACTGCGAACTTGAGTTCATTATGTTATATCTAAGAATAGTTGGAGTTATTTGTGCCTCTGGGGATCACTTGATTTAGAGCTGACTGACTTGACGAAAATTCAAAATAAAGGCATGTATATTGTAACTACTGAAACCAAGCAATACATTCAAAATTGAGTTCCCAAAATGTGAAACAACGTTAACCCTGGAAATTATCTTAGAATGGCTTGAACAAAAACATTTGCTATCATATAGGCAATGACGACAGTATATACATGTTCAGGTCTATATATACACTGTGAAATTTAGTGATACCTTTATGAAAAAAGTGTGCAGCAAGCCGATACATGTAGCAGAAGATTCTTATCTCTTTCGGGCGTATACAAAAAGGAAATCAAGAAATGAGCCAAGTGGAAATCCTTTTACAGGAACCATTGGCAGTGCAAGCGCTTCACTGGAAGCAGTGATAGTGGAAGGGCTTTCGCGTTTGATTTACACCAAATTGCGCGAATTGATTATGTAATTATACTACACACGCAGGACACGGAAGGCGATCGGGAGTACGTCTGAGTTAGGCTATAGCTAGCGTGTCATATGCTCAGTAGAATACAAAAAACATCAAATTATCACCAATATAATTATTGTATTATTTTGCACCTCTAGTGTTTACATTCCAATTAATGCCCATTGACTCTTGCGAACTTTACGGACCGGGACATCGTGCATGGAATATGAGGAATACAAATCCGTAGAGTGCTACAGAGGACACGAATTCGGCATCTCTTCTGTTGTGTTTGACTATCAAGAAGAACTTTTATGGTCGTCAACTTACGGTGTATGTTCCATTTATTCTAATTAATACACCAGTCTAGCCTTCGTCATCGCAGGGCCATGTCACCTCATTTTGGGGAACCGAGCTGAACAAGTACACGGCCTTTCAGGCGCATAATGCTAGTGTTAGGCAACTTCAACCTACCCTACATGGGGTCATTACCATTACCGATAGGGAGCTCCGCTACAGTACAAGAACCGGGCTTCCCATTCTCCAGATTGGGTACGTTCTGTGTGTTGGTGAAAGCAGTTGTCCTTGACATATATGTAATGTTTATACGCTAGCAAACTGCTATGCATTTCCAGCACGTCATATGTTGCTAAGCTTTTGTTGTAAACGTGCAGTGTCAAATACTGTAAGAAACACATCAGTTGGTGGAGTAATTACTGCAGCATTTTAAATGATGGGTTGTCCACCAAGTGGTACAGCTGCATTAATGTTTGACGGTCTATACCTGCAGTAAACCTTGTGCCTTTTCAGCAGTAGAGATTGCTTACAAAGAATAAATAATGTGCAATGCCTAACTTAAAAACCCCACCTGCGAAAGTTGGTTCTTTTTGAATGCCCAAGTTCAGTATTATTGAACTGCAATTGTTACATGTATATACACCAGTATGTATTACGTATGTATGGAACGTCTACGAGATTTTGACCATTGTCAATTTATGTTTATATAACATAAAACTCAAAGTGCTTTAACTTACAAATGGTTAACGCAATTGACTCCCTGTTTTCAACACTTTGTCTTTCTGTGTGTAAATGTTTTTTGGTGTTGTACACAAGCACGGTGCTGACATTACAAGGTCCGATACCCCATCAGGTTCAAAACCTCCACAGAAGTGTTCAAACCAGGTGTGTACGTAGAGGGGTCCTGTCGCTATTGATTTGTTCTGTTTTTTAATTTTTACTTTATCCACAGATACGGCTGTGCAAAGTTCATGCACATTTTCCGCTGGATTTGCGCCATTATTGCATGTACGACCGTGGGTTGCATGTAATAATGGTGCAAATCGAGCGGGAAATGTGTATGAACTTTGCGCAGCTGTATCTGCGGATAAAGTAAAAATTAACAAACAGAACAATTAATAGCGACAGGACCCCTCTATGTACACACCGGATTTGAACACTCCTACCTAAAGATGTGAAGGTTTTGAACCTAATGGGGTATTAGACCTCATAACGTCAGCACTATGATTGTGGCACCAAAATACATTTACCCATAAAAAAAGGTGTAGGACAATAGGGAGTCAATAGCGTTAACCGTTGTTAAGTTATAGCAATTTGAGTTTTATGTTATAAACATAAATGCACAAGGGTCAAAATCTCGTTGAACGTTCCATATATATGCAATACATGTATGGAAGATTTTCACGTTAGCTGGAGAATATTACACTCTGTTTGCAATAGCGTCAGTAATACAAAGCTAATGTGTGTACATATTTGGTGTTGTGTAGTGTTGTTGCTTATGGTCATCTCATGCAACAGCAATATACCAGCTCTGGAAGAGATGCAAGCATTGCTTTACCATTCAGAGAATGCGCTACTGATTGGTTGCCTGAACAAGAAATTGGTCACTGTCGATCTTGCCTTCGGTAGCATCACTGGAGAGGTACCCGTAGCATGGATGCATGGTGTTCTTTCTTGCCCATGTTGTTAAGTTGTGCTAGTGTGTATTGCTACTTAGCTGTATGCACTCTGAGCATGCTGTTGAGTACAGTATAATGCCCACACCTTATCATTTTCAGATGGACACAAGGTCAGGTATTTGTCTCCTCAAAGCATCAGATCAATACATCTGCTGTGGTGATGTTGGAGGCCAAGTAAGGACGCACTTTTGGTGTGTGTGTGTGTGTGTGTGTGTGTGTGTGTGTGTGTGTGTGTGTGTGTGTGTGTGTGTGTGTGTGTGTGTGTTTGTGTGTGTGTGTGTGTGTGTGGGTGCCTGCGTGCATGTGCGTGTGTGTGTGTGTGGGTGCGGTGTGTCACTTATGGTTGGGTGTCTATTGCTGTAGGCTTTCGTAGTCTAATCCTTTATGAGCAGTCTTTTGTTACAGTGGGCACACTTGAGTACATGTACATGTACATGCAGATGCCCGTTTTCATGTTGTGTGTACACGTATATACGTTCTGTTTTCTGTGTAATGCTGACTAATGCAAAAGCACTGCATTGCATTGATCACTGTAGCCTTTTCTAGTATGGAACTGTGCCCACATATACATGTACTGTACGCATGTACTTGTATGTGTATATCTGCAGAACATATGTGTGTGTGGAGCAATGAGCATGTGAGCATACATTATACCTAAATGTATCGTACATGTGTGCTTCTTGTTTCCAGGTGAGCTTGCTGGACCCCATGTCACTGAAGACTGTACACTCGTATTCAGCACACACAGCTAGTCTCTGTGATATGGAGGTTGTTGGGCACTACATTGTGACTTGTGGCTTTAGCCAGCAGTACGTGAAGATAAAAATGTTGCTTATAAACTGTTGATGGTTTTGAGGCTGATACCTCGTAAAGTGTTCGTTCAGTTTTTTTGTCATGTCTGATGTGAGCTTGATACAGTGGGTACACGAATGCATTTGCCCCCCCCCCCCCCCATCCCCCCTTCCCTTCTGCAACTCATGTAATGGACTCCTCCCACTTCTGTCTCCAAATTCAACCCTGGGAGTCTCTATTTAGAACTTGTACATGTACCTGTTCATCATATTAGTGATCAGCTTGTGATTAGCTGTGCTGTCATGTCTGGTACCATTACATTATACCTGTATCTGTACCATCACATGCTTTCATACATGGCCTTACAATCATGTGTTTATGAATGCACATCTATGCTGCTCTGAATTAGATTAATGATGTCCCCCCCCCCCCCCCCACCTCTGAAAAACACCTTGCACCATAGGTTTGGGCAGTTGTGTGTGGACGATCACATCCAGGTGTTTGACGTGAGAGCCAATCGTCTCCTGGCGCCTTCAGCTGTCACCTGCAGCATCCATCCCATGCTGCTGAAAGGTCTGACGGCCTTTGCCCCAGAGGTGCTAGCTGTGTCCGATTCGGGGGAGTTCCAGGTGGTGAACCTCCGGGGGCTGGTCACGCCCACCACCATGTGCGTGCGTCGCGTTGAGATGGATGAAGCTGTGGTGTGTGCGGTAGACGTGTCTCCATCTCAGCAGTGCCTGGCCTTTGGAGACTCCGCTGGTAGGAGTGAGGTTTGAGTGTTTGAGTTTCCAATATTATGTGTGCATTTGCAACAATGCATGTAAAATGTTATGTCGTATTGATGGCAGTGGTACTTTAGGGGGTTCCCCTGTTATCGTTATGCTTTAGGGGGTTCCCCTGTTTAAAAAAAAAAGGTTATCTTTGTGTTCTTTCAGGTGTTGTGCACCTGTGGAAAGCAGAAGGTGATGCGGTGCTCAATCACAATGCCTTACCTTCTATTTTCGCCGATGGGGTAAGTTTTGTGGATACAATCAAATTACCGTAAAGTACCACGAATAAGCTCCCCCCTCCGCCCCCAACAATAAATAATGGCTCGTGTTTAAACGTGCGCATCTCCGTAACCTCTCAAACATATTCAGCATTTCAGAAACAAAAATGGTGCCCGTACATGATTATGAAAAAAGATACGCGGAAACGTTCGCGATTACGATGATACGGACGTTTAAACACGAGCCTTTTTTTTTAATTGTTGGGGGCGGAGGGGGGGCTTATTCGTGGTACTTTACGGTAGTGGCATACCATTTCAGAATTGGTTTTCTTTGTGTGTATTTCGAGCTCTAACAGCTCACTGATTAACTGACATCAATAAGCAAATCTTCCATTTCTTAATGAGAGATTGACTCATCTAAAGGAATTCAGTTTATAACTAATCAGTCAATGTGATGTTGGCCACCTTTTAGACGATTTGATAAGGTATCTATTGAACATTTATCATTGTTTGAATTTGATTACTATCATATTAATGCAATGCACAGGCTACAAATCAGCTACAGGTACAGGTATATGATAAGTGAGCAAAGTTGTGTCTGGTTAAAACTATAGCACTAATTTGTAAACACTTTTGTGTGGCATAAATTCACTTAGAACATATATGTTTGGCTTCTTCAGGTGGAATCAGCACCATACCTCAGTCTTGATGATGCATCCTCTGGCTCTGTCTCCTTGGCTGCAGTGCCCACGTCTTACTGCAGGTAGCCATAGTAACCTGATAGTGCCCATAGAGAGTACGTAGGGGAGAAAGAGGGTTGGAGGAGAGGTATAGTGATTTGAGAGAGGGGGGGGGGGGGGGGGAGAGAGATAGAGAGAAGAGGAAGGGAGGGGAGTGGGTCTGGGGACAGGGCTGATAGCTGAGAGGAGTGGATCTTGTCATGGGAGTGGAAAGGTCCCAGGTGACTAAAGAGTATTACTATTTTTGCTTATTTTAGTAATGGAAGACTGCTTTCAGACTGGCCAGCAGCTAACTCCAAATTCAAAAGGAGGTATGCTTTTATCTGTGCACATGTGCATAAGCAGTTCGTATGATATACACTTGCATGTAGTACATACCTGTACAATGCCATTCTATGCGTACGTATTGCACAGCTACAGTATGCAGCTCACTCCATGGCCCCTTCTTGCTACACTCAGGAGACCTCCACGCACATTTGACCCTCGGTTATTTTCTCAGATGAAGGTTAGCCAATCCGTTGGCTTTGTGCCACGCCCCCCAAACATGAAGCACAACCAAGTGCCTTATGATCTGGTTGGAGAGGATGAACCTGAGTCACCCATGATGAGAGGTAGTGTCTAGCTTCCCTTGTCACGTATGTAGGCATGTTAGAAATATGTTTGCAGAGGAAAATGTCTTATCATCAATTCCCAAGAAGTATCGTCAGGTCGAAATGAAGTACACCAAGTTGGGTAAGGTCATGAGTATATATCACTCTAGCCCCGTGTTATTGTTCCCTTCTCCCTGCACTTGAATTGTATTGTGTTTGTTGCCTGTTTAAGGAACTCTGATGAAGTGTCGTTTCTTATGTTCTATGTACTTGTGTTAGATGTATTGCAACATTCAGGTTGATAGTCCATATTTGTGCAAGAGGTTACATTTAAAAAGGATTCGATTTCAAGGTACATGCACTTCGAGTCTTGAATTGTTATGTTTGGTGTTTACTGTTGCTGTTACATGTAAGTTAATATTTGGTAAGGCATGCAGGTCCCAGGTGTACATGTATGTGTAACATGTATGTGATATGGACTATGGTATAATTACATGTAGTGTGTAACTACTGTTGGGGCCATATAACTATGGATTCATTACATCACAAGGTTCAGTTTCCAATTCCTTTGAACAGGTGTTGAGTACTTTGACTTTGCGTACTACAATGACACTGAATTTGCTGGTCTTGAAATCCATATTCCAAATGCATACTGCAATTCAATGCTTCAGGTGAACCTTGATACTATGCAGTAAAATGTTGGCTTGTAAACTAACACAGGCAATACATCACACAAGTGATGCTCAATCGATTCATTTGTACAGTGAAACGCATTTTTTTTGCTGATATGTTTGCACACACAATTCATACATTATGCGTGTACATGCACATTTGCAAACCTTCATGTATGCATGTATTGAGCTTATTTTTGGGGCGCATTTTGTTGACACAATTTACACATCTACTATTACATTGTACATTGCATATGCGCAGCATCAGTGAATGTGCGTATAATTTAAATGTACACTGCACATTCGGTGCATATGTGTGTGTGTATACACAGGTGTTGTACTTCTTGGAGCCCATTCGGTGTGGTATGCAGAACCATTTATGTGCGAGGGATGTATGTCTTGCCTGCGAGCTGGGCTTCCTCTTCCGGATGTTGGACAGGGCTAAGGGGAGAAACTGTCAAGCGACCAACTTCCTGAGGGCCTTCAGGACTTTGAAGGATGTGGGTCCCCTGGGCCTGCTGATCAGCAGTGAGGAGGAGGAGTTGAGTGCGAACCTGGGGAAACTCATTCAGAAGTGGAACAGATTTGTGCTCCAGCAGCTCAATCAGGTTTGTGGTTCGGAAAGTGTCCAGCATGTTGTACGAGTGGGTGTCAATTTCTAGAGTGTATGCATGTACTGTGTGCAGGTTGTACACCGTACAGTGTGGATGGGAAATGGCGTGTGTATATGCTACAAGCTGTACATGTGCTCAGATGATTTATCGATTGGATGAATATGATAGAGTTGGTCTCAGTTTCTTAGTTGTTTGTGTCATGTACATGTTGGTGAGCATACGTGTTTGTATTTAAATGTGTATCTGACATGTACCATAGGAGATGCAACAGCATCCATCCATTCCTCTGGATGAAAATACTCCTAGTGACTCCATGATAGAGCGGTTGTTTGGTTGTCAGGTGAAGACACATACTTGTTGCCAGTGTGGTTTAAAGACTGAAAGAACTAGCACAGAGCTCTTGTTCTCCCTCTGCTACCCCCACACTGCTGGTGAGTATTCAATACGAATTTGGGGAAGTAAATAATTTGACTTTGTTGCTTCGGCGCAGATGAATGTGAATAATGTCACTGCTGTACCATAAACGAACTCATCAATGTAGCTTTACTGTACATGACCAGTACTATCTTTTGCTTTGCACTTGGAAAATGTAGCTGTCATCACCTGTTTGTTCAGTTATACATGTAATTTGTAGTGAATTATGTCTGTATACAACGTACATTATTCTGTGTCCAATGTCATGTGCATGTATTTTGTGTCTGTATTGAGCAAAGTTGCTACTCTGTTTACAATAGCATCCATTTATAAACCTTTTTGGGACCTGCGGCGGCAATCATTGGTACACTGTAGTTCCATGATGAGTGTGATTTTGGTAACTTTGTGGGGTATCAACGAGAAATTGCGGATTTATTTGCATACCTCGTTTGTTATCTTTCCAGGATCCAGTCATAAAAGACATAGCTTTGGGTCAGTGCTTGAGTATAGCATTTGCAAATGCCAGCAAACACATGCCTGGTGTGACAACTGTGGCAAGTACATGGCAACTGTGAGTACATACATGTACATGTACTTGTACATATGCAGCATATGCACATCAGATTTGTATGCAATGAGAATATTTTTGGCCTTTGCTAATGTATCTACCTAGTATTATCTATACAATGTGAGTCCTGATAATGTAAATTGTAAGGCAATGTTTGAAATTCAAACAATGTTTGTAAATCAACACAGAAAATAATGCAGGTTTGTTTAGTGTATATCAGGTAATGTTCAGTGCTCAAAAACTTTACTTTGTTTTGAATTTTCAACCATGGAAATTATGAGTAAGCGTAACATTAAATTATTCTACAATGTATGACGAAAAAATTTGCATAGATTAATGCTGCAATCCTTGTCTGCATTTGGAAATTTTTGGTGCATCATAAATTACCTAGTGTATGTACATTTACAGAAATGTTATATGGCAGAATACTTAAAATGCAGTATCAACTGCCCACAATAGTAGTTGTGATTTACGTGTATTTATTTCCGTCCGGAAGATATTTGGGTCTAAAATACATTTTCGTATATTACTGAATGTTTTTCAGTATTAGAGATAATGACGTTGGGGGTGCATGTGCCTACAGGTACCCATGTTTTGTACCCTTTTTCCTATGGAGTGTAAATACATGTACCTGTACAGTGTATGCGCACCTAATCCTGTTGCCATCAGCGAGTCAATTCACATTACCTTGTGCAAAATTTTAATATTTTTTCACCACATTGTGTGCCATTATGTTTTTCCTTCAGACCCAACAGAAGGCTCTGTGTACACTTCCAAATGTGTTGTCACTCAACTGCCAAGTGGAGAATGAGCTGGATCGTGAGTTTTGGAAGTTCCAGCAAACCGAGAGAGAAGGTGGTGGTTGGGTGCCACTGTCAATGGAAGTAACTATCTCTGATGATAAAGCACTTAACATCATAGAGTATCGTCATACACGTTCAAACGAGCATTCTGCAGCTTCATCCCAAAAGGTTGTGTGTTTTGGGGAAGTGCATTTTCGTCCAGCCATTAATTTGCAAAGTCCACTAATTTGTGCAGATCACATTTGTACTCCATCAACCTGCCTAAAGCGGTCACTTAAGAGCCAGAATTTTATGGAGGTGGCTACAATGCAGATGACATGTAAATACATGTGTACAAGTTCAGAGTATAGTAACATTAATTGGGATTGTTCAGAACTGACCACATTGGGGGAGTGACCACCACATCCAGATGACCGCTAGGGCAGGTTACACTCTATTCTGGATAAACTATTGTCCAGTTTGCAGCTTTTATAATCAATACTTTACGTACATGTATATGGGATCATTTCTGCGAAAAGGGACCTAGCACAAGATTTTATTTTTGCATTCTAGAAATCTGAAATGCAATTCTTACGCACTGAGAATCAGAGTGTCTGTCATGTAATTGTAAGGCACTGAATTTTTAATTAGCCATACATTTCTATTGCGTATACTAAAACTTTATAATGTATGCGCTAGGTCTCTTTTCACAGAAACAATCCCACATACTGATTGTACTGTACATGTATGGCTGTGCTGAATCGCACAAAGACAGTCTAGACCATCTTCTAAACAGATTGATTTCAGATTTTGACCTTTGAGATGACACAATATTCATGATCTCCTGTCTGATCTACTGTACATATACTGGTTATCTGATGCATATACATGCTCATTACGAGTACAGACATTGTGCTGCATTTGGTCTAAAACATAACACATGTATGGTGGAAGATGTTAACCATTCTTATAGACTGCCACATATGACCTGCAAATGGTGGTCGGCTATGTAAAGGAGCAGTGGATAGGGGGTTCTGGAAACCTCATTGTTCACATCAGAGTGGGACCTGCCAACCACATGCGGAAAGGGGTAAGGCTAAGCTGCCTTTGTGTTGAATATGGCACACAATTGCCTGCCAAGTGCAGGGTACATGTACACTGTATGCAATTGTATTGTCAAGTGTACTACTGGTGTAACTAACACTAGTGGAAAAAAGTTGGGCTCAGTCTTGTTCTTCGTCTCTGTGTGTCATTCAGCGTGCTTTAGTTTTGTATTTCTTATGCTTTGGTTGACGTTTGTTGTGGGCACGCTGATATTGTAGTGTGTCTTTGTATGTTCATGTTCATTGACTCAGTGTTGTGTGTAAATTGTTCCATGTTTTTATTCTTCCCTCTGCAGCAGGAGCCAAAGACCCAGTGGTATCTATTTAACGACTTCGTTATATCTCCAATAGAAGAGGTACGGTCTGAATACATACATAGTTAATGATACATGTACATACTGTAATTAATGTACTGTATTGTCTATGCTTGTACATGTACACCTGTATATGGAATTTTTATTTATTTATGGAACTATGGTGTGTTGAGTCCTTTTGAACTGTACTTTTAGCTACTCTACTGTATGTAGATCGTATATTTTATTTTGATCAACTGCTATAGCCATTGGACAACTACTGTAGGTCTGGTAGGGTAGGTCATGGATAATGTGGAGAATGGAGAGCATGTATTGTATGTACATAGGAATATATGGCATGTACTGATGAATATGCCATATACAGTAAATTTCTAATTACATGGTATGTATTTCCTCTCTCTAGGAGCTAGGAGTGGCATACATGTAAAGTGTATTCTATTTGGTGCCTCTTCTTTGTTTATCATACATTCAAGAAGCCAGTCTACATACATGCATAATATTAATTTCATGGATGATGATATTTCTAGATAAAAACTGGGATTTTTACAGCTTTACATTTATGCGTAGATTCAAAAATGTTAATAAATCTTGAAGCTGTAAAGGGGCTGGTGTAAAGTTACATTAATGTTCTTTTATCTATCTACAGTGTAGGTCATGGCAAGCATTAGGTTAGGTTAAGTTAAGGTTTCTATTATTATCCTTAATCATTAGAAATGTACATGTATGGGTGCATGCAGACAAACAATGTATTCGGTGTACACTGTGTCCACAAACAAGGAAAAAGAACAGTGCAAGTACTCTATTTCCACAATTGATACATATTAATTTGCCATACAGTAAGAATGGCTAATTCAAGTGGTATTCACATGTTTGATCAAAATTTATACTACAAACATAACGCTCTTATTTTAATTTTAAAAACTCCACTGTTACAATTACTTTTTCTTTATTGTGAATCTTGCACATACAGTAATAATAGACCATTTTACGTGGGCCCCTTGACCCACAAAAATTAGACCCATGAAAATTTGAAATGCGTATTGTATCGACTGAAGGCATGTCAACAGTCTACCCGATCTGATCGCTATTTAGTCATATCTTACAGTTGTATTGTCACTGTTGAGGGTACCAGTAGATTAATTATGCTTGCACATGTATTAAAATTACATTACTCTAAGTGCATCTTAATTAAAATTTCACGCATACAATTTATTGTGGATGCCATTACCCAGTATAATTTGGTCCATAAAAAAAAATTACCCACATCTATTTGTAACCACAAAAAATTACAACATACAGTTGTGTGGCCCATATTGATGTGCAATGTCAGTTTGCACATGCTATATGAATTGAGCATACACTGTACATGTACATGTATATGTAATTTGAGTGTAAGTAGTGTCTTTGTGCACCTTATCTGCAGTCCTCAGCAGCTGTGTTCCCTTTGGAATGGCTCACACCATGTATACTCATCTATATTCAGAGAGGCTGTGAGCAGAACTTTGACACCACAAGTAAGTGATGGGACAAGAGTGTACTGGTCCAAACCATAACTGCACTCACCCTACTAAGGGAGTGGAGAAGTTTGTTTTTACATTGGAGTAACATTGTCTACACGATGAGCCCAGAATTTAATGTGTGGAATAAGGACTGTATAATGCTTCATTGTCTGAAAGTATACTGTGTATAGAATCATCTACTGTATTAATTTCACAATAATATGTACATGTATGTCATTTGCTCAATTAAGAGTGAGAGTGAATAGCATGCTTCATAACTGTGTTATATTTCACTGCAGAGAACAAGTGTAATTTGTGTAGAAAACTGCTTATCAGACATTTGCCTTCAATTGTGTGTTAGAAATCATATTGATTTCTGTGTGTTTACATTACGATCTTCATATAGTCACAGTAAAGTGTGCTGAAGCAGTGCTGATAGCAGAGACACATGGCCCTCGATCAGTTCATTCTCCAGCTACATTTGCACCACTTACTATTTCTGAGCACCTTGAGAAAGGTGATCTGGTTGGGATTGATGCAGAGTTTGTAACTGTGAATCAGGTACAAGTACATGTATATTGGTGAGCTATTTCTGTGCGTTGTGGACATACATGTATACATTTCAGGAGTTGATAATTGAAATTAAAATATAAATTTGCCTATTACTACATGTATGTGCATACTTATGCCACTACCTACGCATACATATATGCAAGAAACGTATGAATGGAAGTGCAGTGTATACCACACTGAAGACTTGCTCTGTACAAGCAGCATATATTACACTAGAATTATTTTTACAAATACAGCCAATTCTTTTTAAATTCTAATGCCTTAAAAATCTAGACTGTAAGTCATTGTGCATTGGGAAAGTAACACTGTAGCCCTTGTGTTTAGTGTTAGGGTCATTTTCATTTTGTGGCTTGCCTGTGTTGATGATTTGACCATTGTGTTCTTTTTTAGGAGGAGGCGGAAGTGAAGTGTGATGGGACACACACAACCCTAAAACCTAGTCAAATGAGTGTTGCTCGGATTACTGTTGTGAGAGGGTATGTCATCGTACTTGTCAAAGTGTTGGTTGCTCCTTGGCATTGCTTTTGTTCTTAAAGAGAAATGTGCATAAAATGCATTGCAACATGCATAGAACGATTGGAATATGAAAAAAAAAAGTGATGTGTGGGTAATAATGGGAGTTGTCCTGTTCCGCAATATGTGCATGAAATTAATCATAAGGCACTTTGCTGGAGAGAATATTAGAGGCTTTTAAATTAACAATACCAGTATACTGACTGGGTGTTCGCAAATGAAGGCAATATTTTCACATCTAAATAACTCAGGATTTCTATACTATGCATTACAGTAGTTAGGCAAATACTATTAATCCAATTAGATTTATATGTTGTAAGCGGTTAAGTAATTATATCAAAACCTTCACAAATCAACATAATTATTCTATTATTGAAGTTAGGTAGAGTGTTTATTTTTATTAATTATATATTTGTGTGCAAGATATGAATATGCAGTGGAACAGAAGAGACAAAGTTAAATAGTGAATTATTAAACATTTAAGAGCTTGATTCATTTTAAAGATATTCAGTTAGAAGATTTTATTAGATAGCTACATGCGCAAATTGTGCAATAATCTTTAAAGTCCATTAAGTGATGTGGTCTTTTGGTGTTTTCAAGTTTGATATGTTGTTTTGGATTATTGAATAATAAAACGTGAATCAACTTTAATAATTTTTTTTTTAACCTTCATTCAAGTTACACTGTAATTTATACATCCTCAAGTTGTTATACATTATATCACATTAATTAATTAGAATGTATTTGCTTTTATCTATACATATCCATAATTTCATTTAGATTGATATTCATTTACATGTATCTTCATTTGCGAACACCTGGTATAGGATCATGGCGTAAATATGATTCCTGTTTCATACTGCCACTAATGCACTGCCTTCATACAGCTGCACAAGCATCTATCTAACTTTATGGCATGTACATTTTGAACCGCATGTAGGAAAGGACCGCTTGAAGGCACACCATTTATTGATGACTATATAGAATCATCAGAGCAGGTAATGTGGGCACATAATACATGTATGTCGTATTGCAAGTTAATTTATCTGAATGGTGTTCATATATTTTATGTAGTAGTATGTTTTTGATTATTTAGTAACTACTGTATGCTGTATAATGTACATGTGTCTGTAGCTCATGTAATTGTTTTGTAATGTTGATAATGACATACATGTACCTGTAGGTGGTTGACTATTTGACTGAATTCTCTGGGATAAAACCGGGAGATTTGGATGTTGCTGTGAGCTCCAAACACCTTACTACCCTCAAAGCTACATATCTGAAGCTTCTTTACCTGCTTGAAGTTGGTGTGAAGTTTGTTGGACATGGATTGAAGAAGGACTTCCGTGTCATAAATATACTGGTATATTGCACAATTAATTACATGTACATGCACTGAACAGACCTGGCATTTGCTTAAATTTTTGTGTTTGCAAAATTGTCTTTCAGTACATAATGTGTTTTACATGTGTACAAAGTATAGTATTGCATGCTTATGCATCGTCTTTAACGACAAGATATGGTACGACATTATGCCATACATGTACATGTAGAGTGTTGTGTGTTTCAAATTTTATGTGCAAAAGGATATCCATGAAACAATTTGCACAAATTTAGTGCTTGTTTGTATAAATGCTGGATGATAATGTCTGGGTTAATAACTTATGCATATACACTATACTATTGTAGCACTGAAATTTTAAAAGACATTTGTGCTGTTTCAAGTTTTTGCATTTCCAGATTCCACCAGAGAATGTACTCGACACTGTGGAATTATTTCATCTGCCAAAGCAACGATTGATATCACTGAGGTTCCTGGCTTGGTTTTTTCTTGGTAAGTAATTTGCTGTATGTATTGGTTATGCATTAGTTCAGGCATGATTTTTATTTCCTGTTAAGCTTTGTAGTCCCACAATGTCAGCACCTCTCTTTGTGGTGCCTGTTAAAGCACAAATCCGTGTGTCCTTTATTCCAGGGATTCGAATTCAGGAAGACACTCACGATAGTTCTGAAGATGCGCGCACAGCTCTTCAACTTTACCACAGATATCAAGAGCTTGAATCTGAAAACAAAATTACTGAATCACTTCATCGATTGTATGAGACTGGCCGAAACTATAATTGGGTTATTCCAGATAAAGGAGTATCACATTGACTTCACATCCATGGTACATTGTTCACACATTTGAACTGCATATAAAATAACTTGAGCACCGGGTGCCAATAAATATCATTTTTTCAACTACAAGTTATACAGTGAATTACCATTTCCAAAGACTGCATGTATATGATTGAGAATAATATTGCATCGATCATCGATAAATGTTCTGCATTTCATTCAATGACTTGTCCCCCCCCCCCTACACAAGGCTTATGGTGCTACAGCGGCTTGCTTTTTACATACTTTTGACACACATCTTATTGTACCAGCTGCTCTCAGCCCAGTTCATTATGATTGTTCTGTGTAACGATAGAAAGTATTCGTAATGAAAATTGTAAAACATGATTTCCCCTTTACTAAGTGACTCTACATGTATGTCAGTCAATAGGCATTGTAAGATTCTAGAAGCTTCCAGTAGGTCAAAGTGCAAGGGACATGTGCAAATGGAACTATTCAGATTCTCTGCGTGGCACTCTGAGATGAAACAACGGCGCAGGTTCCTGTTCTGCGTTGCGTATTGATTGGTTTTGCCTTTATTTGTACGGTGTCAATTGTCTATAAGTAACACTGTGTCTCTGTCCCTGATGAGCACATCACGTCACGTTAGGATTTATCACCTCCCTCACCCCAACCCCCACCTTCCCTTTTTTGTTGTTTCCTTTGGTTTATAATAAATTTTAACTGACCAATGCCAATACTCATATTTGAGTCATTTACTGTTTCCACAGTTCAAGACTGTTTATGCTAAGTTCAATCTTCAGACATTCAAATACATTATCTTCGGGACATCTATATTAACATTACCAGTAGACGTTATTCCATTATGGTCTTTCAGTTTATTAACTGTGCTGCATACCACAGCTAAAGCACATGGCCATATGCTGCCCTGTCTTACAAGTGGGACAAAGTCTATTCCATAACCTGCAGTTTTGTTGGACCGAGAATTGCTTATCTCTTTGATGCCAAGTGCATCATATATGCATGCATGCTCACAAAACGAGAATTGTCTGCCTCACCATTCATGCAGTGCTATGTGTTATAGTGTGTTGATCAAAATCACTTTGAATACGCATGCAAGTGCAATACTGACATGCATGTAATTAACCCCATAGTCACACAAATGTTTGAACATATGTGGTCCCGGTGTAAGCACATTTTGTGTGTCCATTATAACCCACTGGCCTTTTGTTGCATGCAACAATGTAACCCAAATGCGAACTTGCAACAGAGGGGAGTGAACAAGCATGATATACTGGGCTGCGCATTCTTGTTCTTGGAATACTGAAGTGATGCGTTATAGTGAAGTAAATTAAATCATCTGAAAATGGGGTTCTTTAGCCAGTGTGAGAAGAAACATAATTACTTAGTACATGGACTTACAAGGTTAATTACAAGTACACAAGCATATGCATGCATCATAGAGTTGTGCCTAATCAACACGCAATATCTAAATCATGCATGAATTTTGTAACGGTTCTATTTGCATGCATGCATATATATACACACTTGCTGTTCAAAGAGTTATGATTCATAGATCATTTCAATTATTATTATTTTTACATACACTGGTTTAAATATCATTAACACAATTATAAAACATTCTTAATAGCATTATACACACATCATGTACAATTCATGTCTATGGCATACTGGGGGTGATAACAATGGCTGTGTCATTAGGATCCAGCACTAGATCTTTAGGTGGGTTGGTGATGACATAACCCTTGATGGGGTTTTGGGGATATTGCCTGTACAAGGCTATACAAATGAGCTTTTGTTCCAGAAGATGAGAGTACAGTTCAGAGAATTGATAGTGTGAACCATAATTTGGAAGTATTCTTGTTGAAAAGAGCTGGTTTCCTTGTTCAGAACTTATTAAATTGGCTATCAGCTTTATTGTTCCTGGACGGTGGTATGCTGTTGTTGTCACAGAATTGAACACTGATGCTGCAAATGCATTTCCACAGGCAAATGGTTCTGCTTGATACAGTTCTCCTTCTGTATCTTCGTCTGAGAAATCAAGAAACTGAACATTACTGTCATGTACCAAATCAGTAATCACAAATACTGAAGTGTTTTTCAGTTTCTTTTGAAGGCTGAGACAGCATAGAATTGCCTCTTTATCATGCAGTGCATTATCTAATATGTAGTTATTTGTGAGGGCTGTTAGCAAGAAGCAGGAGCTGCAATTTTGTACACTGGCATTTGAAAGGCAATTCCAATTCAGGGGTGATCCAATGACAACATATACCATTGGAAAACAAGACAGATTAAACCACTCCTTTTCGATAAATGATGCACAGCTCACAATTACAATTGGTTTCAATTGGAGTGCAGGAATGCTTTTACTACGAAGAGGTGCTACAAAACTGTTCAATCCAAGCTTTGCTGAATAATCAAGTGCAAACACACATAAAACGATATGATTGTGTAGCACCTGTTGGTTGGAAAGGACACATTGAGCCAAATGCTGTGGTTGGGATGTGTAGAACTGCTCTATATGTACTTCATGAGCAGGTGTCGACTTGTTTGTGTCAATATAATGCAAGGGCACATTTGAGTTTTCAATTACATTATCTATTTCACATTTGCACATACGGCGACGATTTCCAGCCAACCTATTGCATTTGAAGCAATGCCTGCTAACAATTTGAACAGATTCAAAGTTCTTGCCAATGAAATATCCCAGTGTGCCATTGTGAATATGAATATCAGTTGCTGAAGGATTTAAATGACAAGTGCTTCCCTTTATTCCTATCAGCATTAAATTCAGCTCGTCATAACACATTTTCACTGCTTCCATAAATGTGAGACCATTAAATGAATGTGAGAATGGCACTTCATAGACTTCATTCCCTGCACCCTCCAAATAAAGGGACTGCCAGCCACCAGATGTTTTTAGATCACCACAAGCGTAGAATAGGTTTGAGATTAATGTTGATGCTCCTGGGCATGAGGCATTGAGTGCCAATATACCTAGTCTTAGTTCATTAAGGCACAGAACAACATCCTTTTCGGAATTCCAACCTTCAATGTTTTCAATGTAATCTTTGCTACCCGGACTGAGAACTTGAATAATGACTGGTACTGATGAGCAAGTATTCTTGATAGAGACCAAATAGAACATACTAGTGCTGTCCTCTGTGATAGGATCACTACAGTGCCTGTTAGCAAGTATAATACAAGCGTTTGCATCTTTAATCTTTCCCTTTCGTAGTGTATCTGAATTCAAAACAGATCCCAGGAGGAAGTGTGACCTGCTGTATTTTGAGATAGTTGTCTTCAATTCAGGGCTTGGGTAAACAGGGTCAATAAACACAACATGGGTTGCCTTGTCACCATGGTCGGGATGTAAGAATTCTTTTAAAAATTCTTGCACACTAGGGGCATTTATATGGCCACACACCAGCACATGCTTGTGTATCCTAGTGTTATCAAAATCCAAATAGGAAGCAATCCTATAGTATTGTATAAGAGGATCCACTAGAACAGGAAGAGACACTGCAAATATTGCCAATCCAGCAACTATGAAGAATGTGATGAATGTCTGTCCCCAGGCTGTTTTTGGAAAGTAGTCACCATATCCTACTGTAGACATTGTGACCATAATGTAGTATGTATACTCACGGAATGTTACATTCTGAGCGTTTATAAAATTATTCCAAGGATCACCACTTGATTCCAGCACACAGATAATTCCAGATGCAGTGATCCAAATGCATATGAAACGAAGCAATATTGTGGTTACATCAGCAATGAAGGAGGAGCGAATACGACGTGAAAACTTGAGGATATCTGATATTTGTATCAGCCATATAAACCTCAATGGTCTCAGGCCAACCCAGTCTTTGTATAGCGCACAAGCCACAAAAACAGTGGGAATAGTGAAGATATCAATTACTATGTAGGGGTTGAACCAAAACTTGGCAATGTTGCTTGCTGCTAGAAAGCGAATAAGAAAATAGAAAGAAAGCGAAATAGAAACGACCAATTCAATTTTAATATCCACTTGAAGAGATTCGTCAAAGCATCTGATCACAGGTTGATATAATTGATAGATGACCAAGCTGCAGTACGCCACATTGCAGCAGATGTGAAAAACAATCATAAAGCGACCCAAATAGTGATCCACTGAGGTACACTGTTGACACATCTTCCTCACATTTCTAAACAGTGTCCTCACCCGATGCATACATGCCAATTTGTGCAGTAGCATTGAGTGTATCACAAGTGCAACTAGAGATGTGGCAGCTCCAATCAGATATAGTAGACTGCTTGCAGCTAAAGATCCCCACCAGATGTCCTCATTGCATGAATTTGAAGCAAGCATCATATTGGCAGCAATATGTCTGAAGGCTTAAAATGATGAAATATTGATAAACAATGTATCTATTTTCAATCCTGTCCACAAAAATAGCCACCCAGCTATGCCAACCTCTAAAATGGGGTTGTGGCACCATCTACAATACAGTCACCTCAGCTCACCCTCCTGAACAGAAATGCCAGGGCAATTTTAGCTAGATGTGCCCCATCATCCACTTCTTGTGGCTTTCCATAATGTTTTTTATGTATCTCTGTGTATCACTTGTATATTTTATTGCTATTGTGTATCATTATAAACAGCATTTTTTTAAGTGTCATTATATTTCCCAGGAGTGCATGCATACAGTGAACTCTGTGCAAAATAAAGATATTGTCTTACATATCTGCAAATCTAAACTCTTGTGCTTTCAAACATGTGAGGTTCTATACAAATGTGGCATCATAAAAGGAATAAAACTATAAATATGGCCAAAGCAACATTATAAGCTAGCAATAAATATATTGTTGCATAAAATCATTAAAATTTATTTTAACATGTTCTTCCACTTTGTAGCATTTACTAGTATGCATGCATTCTTTAGGACTTGTAAGGTGGTCTTGCTATTGGTTTTGATGACATTGGAGAAAATGGAACATGAATTTGTATATGCTGCTTATCATTTGCATGTATGACAATTAATGCTGCATAATTCTATCATCAACTCACTGTGAATGGATCAATTGGAGTAGTAAATGCAATTGTATAGAAAAATGAATTTATCAAGTTTAATGGATTCTTATTATTGTACATCAAACTGATACAGTGGAAATCGTGATACTTATCCCTAAAAAGTTTTGGGTGTGTTTTACTTCATTACAGTATTGAAAATCTGACAATGCAGTGTTGTTGACACATTATATCATAATACAATTGATCCATCATCTGGGGCCATTGTCCAGGTGCAACAGCAAATGTGGTATCCTGGGCTGAATAGAGAACAAATTGCAAAGGGTGCCTTAAGGATGTGTACAGAGCATGGTTTGCCTGGTGTCGAAGGTATGAGGCATGATGAACTTCGGACACTTTTAGCTGCTCAGCCTGATTTTGCCCCAAGATCCAAGAGGAAGTTGAACGCCGTGGGCACATCCTTTTATTTGGACCTAATGCCACCCTGAGTGCATGCACATTGAAATGTGCTGGGCACATGCAAAGAAGTACTGCAGGCAGCATTGTGGTCATACCATCACAGCTCTTCGAACTAGTCTTGAGCATGCACTCTCCCAACATCACTTAACAGTACAGCTGCACACAGCATTCTCCAATCATGCCTGGAAGTGGATTGAAGCCTATTGTAATGAAGCAAATGGCTTTGCAGTGCATGAGGCATTAAAGGCATTGAAAAAACTCATCGCCACCATCGTAGGGGAAGCAATAAAGAGGTTCCAGTTCCTATGCAGATCTAATATTACTCATTTAGCATGTCCATAGTTATGAATGCATAGTGTACTTGTGTTCTGTACAATTCTTTAATAATAAAGCATGAGATATAAAATAGAATAAAAATTGGATGGGACTACAGTTAAGCAGGGTGCTCCTTGTGACCATCCAGCAAGGCCTCTTCTCCAATATACTTTCCCACAGCTCGACCCATCTTTGTACCGTTCTTGAACATACCAAAAACATCTGACTCACATTTGTTTGGGCATCAGTGGGAGACATTCCGTTGGACACCTCTATGTAGTACATTCGTACTGCAAGCGCTCTTGCATCACTATTGGACACATTTGGCATGTGTACAGCGAGGGACTCCAATTCCTTGGCTGCACTCTCTGCGATAGTAGCATTCGTCCTTCTGCTCTTTGAGGAACTTGCTTCGCTGATCATGACCGACCACCGCTTCAAAGCGGCAGCTTCGGGATTACCCCTCGGAGCTTTCCTTCGCTTCAACGATGCCCAAACATGATTTGCCTCTTTACTAGTTCGCCGCTTTTGTGATGCTTGGTTCTCGTTCCCATCTTCAGCCAAAATAATTTTGCCAATAACGTCATAATTGTAATGAGATTCACTAGAAAATGCGTGTTTTCTAAGCTTCAACGTTTGCAAGCAGAATTAATTTTGACGGTAAAATTAACTGTTACGTTGTAAACATTGGTGTCTATGGTGCACTAACCATCCCTCGGTATACAAATCGATGTATAACGCCCACTGTGCAAAACGGCATGCTAAACACTTTTCGACCTAAACAAACGTGTCTTCCATGAAAACACACAAAGTATTTCCCGGGTTTGAAATATGACTCGGCCAAACGTTGGGCAGGCTTGTTTTTCTCTTATATACCAAATTTTGTGTTGATCTGCTGCCTCAGAGCTGAGAAATATGCCGTTTTTTGGACTGGGACACTTAAAAACAAAAACAAAAAAACAGATAAAACACACCCAAAAAATTTTAGGGACAAGTATCACGGTTTCCACTGTAGTACATTACATCAGCATTACGTGACCAGAATAAGCCATCATTCGTCAGACATGTTTGTGCGGCAGATTATCAGTCACACAGAAGTGTCTTCCTTTCAAATTTTCTTTTTCTGAAACACGCATACATTATACAGGACAGATACTGCAAAATACAATTGCAGTAGGCAACATAGAGGTTTGTTAAACTCCACCAACAATGGGGCGGGGGGGGGGGGGGGGGGGGGGGGGGGGGGTAGTAGTTGTCTACTTTTCAGTTTGCAAAGTCTCCCCCGATAGTGCGCGAATTCAAATTTTAGCGCAACCAAAGCTAGCACACCGATGCTAAAGTTGCAGTCAAGCCAACACAGAGTAAAGAATACGTACCTTTACAGCGAAAGTGTGATGTACAACGCACGTAGTCGATTATAGGTAGTCGTGTACGCACTGCAAAGCTACTGTTTTGAACAAATATGGCTTTGAGTAACCAAGTTATAATTGGCATGCAAAGCGGAAGTTGTAGCAATGCACACACTAATTGTATGTGGGAGTCCAACCAACCTGACGACTAGTCGGTAGGTTGATTGGACTCCCACATACAATTAGTGTGTGCATTGCTACAAGAAAAAGTAATCTTTGCTACTTGTACTGAGAACCTGCATCAAAAGTAAATCATAAAACGAAGAGCCATATTAAGGTATCACAAACGACAGTGCATGACTATCAAGGCATACTGTTTTGTTCAAACACGAATAGACATGCAGCACTCCGTGCTACAAGCTTAAATAAAGAGCGTATTGTGAAACTGAAGCACATGTATATAGCACTTTATCCACTTCTAGCCATGCAGCTGGCGTAACCTTTTCTGCATCCACTGCCCTACATATAGAAAGGAGTGCAAAAACCCTTTTATTTAGCCCAGCTTTCTTCTCATTGACTTTCGTAAATTCATTTCCATCACTGACCAACATGATTATTAATTACGTCACATGTGGTTTACACGTTGCACTTTTAAACTACCAACTATGGGGGGCACTCTTCTAGTACTACTCTGTATTCTGTTGCTGCTGGCGGCTGTCTTCAGTTCTTACACATTAATAATCATCTATTGGCGTAGGAAATACTCTCATATCCCGTCTCCCAAGACGACCAGGTACTTGGTGGAGGCATTATCGAACCTATACGTAAAACTGCTTTTTCCGTTTTCAGCTTCTTTTCAGGTCATCTTTACGATGTTCAACAATTTAAATCTAAGAGCGGCAACAGTGAGATTCCGATGGACGACCTTCTTATCAAGTGGTAAAGCAGCCACCGGAGATAATATTATCTCCAGCATTGAGTGGTCTTAATAACTAGCATTGTTGGGCGTGGCTCGACTCCGTTTTGTTTAATCTCGGCCCCAGACCCGGTTTACGTCTCACCACACCTGCTTCTTTTTATGTTGGGGGATGGGGGGGGGTGGGCTGAGACTAAAGGTGATGGTAGGATTACGTTACGCAATAGCTGTATGAAAGAATTGCATGTGTGGCTGGCTATAATCTAATATTGACTACCATCAGGCTGACGGTGTGCAACAAATAGAATTTATTAAAGACTAGCTAGTGGCAAGAAAGGTTGTCACATAATCCCTCAACTAAGTGCCAGTAGGAAACCAAAAATCATATATGCCTTCAACAAAAGCCACAGTGTCATCCAGTTGTTCTGGCTTCATACACAGAGTAGCGCAGCTCCATGCCACCTAGATAACACACTCTCTCTAAACAGAGTTAATATTCAAGGACATCTAATGAACACCTGTTATCACATCAGCCTGCTAAGGGGTGTTAAGGAAACACAATGCAGCAATCTAATTGGACTGCAACTATCCTTGCAACAGCTACTAATCAGGACCACACCCTAATTGAGTATTAATGTTACATATTGTTAGACTTATACGGTTGTGGGTGTTAACCAGAGACAAGATGTCATGGCAAGGTTCCATCAGCCCTCTTAATATTCTGCACCTTATGTAATTGTTATTGTCTGTCTGGTGCACAGTAGTGTGTGTATGTGTGGGTGTGTTGATTTAGTCATTAGTGCAACCATGGAGACTATTATGGAGCAAACTGTCCCTGCAACACATGTAGGGCAAATGAAGTTGGCAGCGTTTATGTCCTTTTTTTTTACTGGCGACAATTAGTTTGGGTATTGAATCCAGCAGATGTCGAGGTAAAATTTGTTCTTTGATGGGTCTACTTGAGCTGTATTCCCCATTTCTAGACTGTCCATATGACTACACAGCACAGAAAGAGTAGACGTCTTGTAGAAACGTTCGGATATCTATTTGGAGAGAGGTTCGTTATGACAACCACAATAGTTATGCTTTTAGTGGTGGGCGTTGTGTGCACACGGCATATCTATAAGCATGATGTTGTTGGAAATGATTTGTTTGAAAATATGTATCATCGATTGACGCTATCAATAAGTGATGGTGAACTATTTGTGATGTGCATACATGGATGTGGACTTAATTTTAAAATGTATTGAAGTAACATAAGCCTCAAAAGCATACTTAGTACTGGTATGTGTGGTTGCATCAGTTTGGCCTTTTCCATTCGAGTACTTGCATGAATCCTATTGCTTGCAAGTACCTTAGTTTTTTAAATTGAGAGCTGACACAAGCAAAATTGGTCGTTTTAGTAACCAACATTGGACAAAGAATCAATTTTGATCACTAAGATTGATGTACCCTTAATACTACGACAGCCAAGATGCACAATTTTATAATTTGCTGATACTTTGGGATTTGCAGTGCCCAATTCAACCCTGTTTTTCCCACATTCCTTGACAGCCCTGCTTTTCCTTTGGTAAGCATAAAGATTAGGGTGGTGTATCTCTTGATAGATGTAGTACATGTATAACACCATCTCGAAATGCAATGCTGTTTTGAAATTAATGATATTCAAGTGATGGGAGTTGTCTTCCTAAAAGGCATACCACTTTATGACATGTGGGGGTTGATTTAGACACCTTTTAACATCTGTACCTGTGTTACACAATGCATGCACAGATGTTGTACTCCCATAGAGTGTAGCTCCGGGCCTTGGGGTGGCGACTGAACAAGCCCCTTCCATTTACATCATCCATCTGTGGGCCTCCTCAGATCACATCACTCACAAGAGTGACAGAATAATCACAAAAAGAGAGAAATAAAAGACTAACTCTAGGTCTAGCGAACTTGAGGCAGACCCAACACGCGTACACGTATGAGATACATACACCGAAACTTTCATATGCTCTGATTGTTGGGCACTCTCTAAATATACAAATATACATTTTTGAATAGAGTTTAACTTAAGAAGTGATGCATATGTATAGAGGACCCATCACTTAAGTTAAACTCTATTCAAATGGGATAAAGAAATGGTGGGTAATTTATTGAACGTGTATTGTAGTGCTCAGTTTAATGATGGAATTTTAATTCAGATTGGTTGGAAATGGACTTTTTTCTATTCCTGACTATAAGACATGGAAGCCTAGGAGGAAGCTTTATGATCCAGCCTTCAACAGGGGGTGAGATGCTAACCGCAATGGTGTTCATGCAAATAATTCTACATCTTCACACAGCTATCTGAAGAGCCTAGTTCCAAAATTTTGTGCAAGTGCGGACTTATTTCTTGACAAGCTTCAATGCTTAGCTGATGGGAAGACCCAGGTGCCTTTGAAGATCCATATTCACCAGGCAACCTTAGATGTTATCAGCAAGGTGCATTACAACTATGAATAACTATGAATCCAAAAGATACCTACCCATTCTCATTTTCAGGTAGCGTTTGCCTCTGACGTCGCTAGGGAATGGAAAGATCAATTTGATGGACTGCCTACGAGCACAGAGCATGACGTTGACTCACTTGTGGGAAAAGCTTTCAAAGGTATTCAAACAAATATCCGAGATCCATTTTTTAAGGTCAGTACACTCTTTCTGAAGAAGTGATTTGATACACAGTATTTATTTTTTGTGTTATGATGTAGTGCCCATTGTGTTTTGTATGTATCTGTATCTCTCTGTGTTCCATCTAATGATGGCTGTGAGACCAATGTGGTACATTGAATGTACCACGTAGGTCTTACATTGAATGTACCACGTAGAATAAAATTAGCAACTTCATTCATCCTTGCATATATTTTTCCATTTGTAATATTTCGTTGCTTCTTGAATCACTGAACAATTGGAATAGTTTTGAAATGAGATTTTTTTTTAAACTCACTTGCCTCCTTCGATATGCCTCGCCAGCTTCAAGAGCACATTTCAACTATCCCAACTATAGATTTGGAAAAATTACATTTGGCTTTCTTCTCAATTCAAATCTCGCTGGATGTGATGCTCCATAACAAAATATGGAACAGTTTACGACAAAATGTCGTGATCCAAAAATCATAAAAATCCTTTGTGTTAACATTGTTATAACTTCTGAAAAGTAAACACTATCAATGT